>JASAON010001421.1:0-23925 GCA_030849065.1 Jaenimonas drosophilae
CATCGAACATGGAAGCACAACAAACACAGCGTCAATGCCCAATAAATCATCTCCACGACGTGCGTTGGTGCGAGATGCGGTGGATGCTGAGGAAGGTAGCACCAAACGAAGACACCAGATTCAGTACTCATCGGATGTTGTAGTGGCAAAGGTGAATGATGATGATGGTGATGGTGATGATGATGATGATGTTATTGATGTGGATGATGAAACGTTGTTGTTGCGGCAGATGCCAACATCGATGCTGCCACAGGGCCACTCTCCACTCCCCACCAATCCATCTCCGATTGACGTTGCAGATGATGATGATGATGGCAGCTCACCACACACACGCAGCCCGCACACACCAGAGGAGGTGGACGTCTCGCCATTTTTGCCACCATCGAGCGCATCTCTCTCACCGGTGATGGGCTCGGAGCTGCCGTCGCTATTCTCTTCCAGCCGGCGCAGCCACGCACGCGATGATGAAAGTTGGTTTTCCAGCGTTTCACAACCACGTGGAGGCCAACACAACAATAACAACAACAACAACACATTATCATCATCATCGTCCTATCGCCAACGTCAACGCAGGAGTGCCGCGATGATTGATGAGCTCATTGTGCAGTTGGCCTCCATCGATCTCGCCACCCTCTCCGAGGAGGAGCGTGAGTCTCTCCGCAACGTTGTGGCGCAACAACACGCCCACATCCAACACGCCTCCAAGAACAACAACAACAACAACAACAACACGCATGGGGAAGAAGAAGAAGAAGAAGATGATGATGATGGCACACAACCACGTCGTGAGTTAAGCTCATCACGTGGTGGACCAACACCTCTCTCCATCATGCGCGAAGGTTCCTACTTTGATGAGCCGAGTGAGGCGGATCTACGCCGACGACGTGTTGCGTTTCGTGACGTGTACCCCCCAGGAGCTCTCGATCGCATGTGTGGGCGACGGAGTACCCGCGCATCTTCGGCTGGCAGCATAGCAACCGTTGAGCGCATGGGCTCCGTGGCCTCTGCGCGGTTTTCGGATGGCGCCTCGCAGCTCGCCGAGACGGAGGTCTCCTCCATCGCCACACGCCGCCTGGCGATGGAGAGCCCATAGATGACGCCCACGTACGCACACATGATGATGATGATGATCATCATCATCAACATCAACCAAGCATCTCTCTTCTACACGATTAGTGGTTACGTATTTCGTTTGCACGCAACACAACACTTGTTCTTCTTCTTCACCAACCTCAGCTATTTTTTTTTTCAGCTCACTCACACACACACTCACTCACTCACTCACACACACACACAACTGAGACTTATGCCAACGCCCGTCGTTGATCCTGAGCTGGAGCGCATTGCCGGCCGGCAAGTGGCCATCAACGGCTTCATTGCCTTCCTTCTCACCATTGGCTTAGCCATCATATACTTCAGCTGGGCCATCATTCCCGATGCGTGGCTCCATCGTGTGGGTGTAACGTACTACCCAGACCGATACTGGGCCGTGGCAGCACCATCCATCCTGATTATGCTCTTTGCCTACTACTTTAGCTCACACATCTTCATGATGCTCATCACCACACACCCGCTCGATGACGGATGTTGCGTGGCGGATGTGGATGGACGCAAGGACACGGAGGCCCACCTCGCGGCGTTGAGCGTATCAAACCATCACAGCGTGCCGCCGTGGGTGGATATCCCGGTGCCAATCGCGAGCCGCCTTCTCTTTCAGCCATGGAAGGATAAGGAGTAGCGTAGCATGATGATGTTGTTGATGATGATGATGTTGGTGTTGCTGGTGTTGTTGGTGTTGCGCATGGCGCTGTTGTTCCGTGTGGTACTCACACACACACAAATACAAACGTATCTCTAAACACGTATACGTCCATGATGATTTGCCATGACGAACTCCACCAACATCTTCGTCAAACTCTTCCGCCTCTTTCTTCATCATCCTTCACATGTTAGAGCGGCAGCACAGGTGCGAATGTGGAGGTCATCGGCCATACGACGAAGTGGGATAGGCCCATCACCATCATCATCATCATCATCATCAACGTTGCAGAAGTTGCTGAATGTGGTTGGGAGCTCTTCGCAATTGTGGTGCGCGGAGGACTACTTCCGTGTGTGTGCTCTCGTGAAGGGTGGCACCGATCGTCTGCACATGATGGAGCATCCAACCGCGCTGCCGAACTTGGCGCGACGCTTCCGTGCAGACGTACAAAACACCAACAACACGTCTGCCGAGACGTGGAGCCCCTTTCAACGTAGTCTGGTGGAGTCGGTGCTCCTCAGCATAGATGATGCGGGGGAGGTGGTGCCACCTCCTGCTGCCACAACAACAATAACATCATCGTCCATCGCCGTGGAGCCTCGCGAGCATCTCAACGCCATCTGGGAGCTCATCCGCGAAGGCCGCGAGGAGGCTGGCGGCCAACTGGGCAGCACCCGCACACAACTCATTCACCAACACGTGCAGCACATGGAACAACACGTACGCCGGCTCTCCCCACATGACACCGCCAACCTTGTGAAGGCCTTGGCCACCATTCACTATCACGATGGCGAACACACAGCGTTGCTGGCACGACGTTGTTGCGAGGTGGTGGCACTCATCACCAACATTCATGATGTCTGCCAGCTCTACTACAACCTCCACAAGCTTGGTACCTTTGATTCTCTCACGCCGATTGCGCTGCGTTTATCATCCTTCGTGCAAGACATGAGTTGTACCGATGTGTTTCTTGTGGCGCAGGCCTTGGAGCGCCAGCCACACACATCTCCCATCATCAACCGAATGATGCGCGCCTTGTGCCAACGTGCGGCAGCGACGGTCTCCGCATCCGCATCGCCCACGTTTCATCGCGCGGTGTTGGCGGCGATGGAGCGCTACAACCATGCCGATGTAGCAGTTGCGGAGGTGTTGTTGGCAGACCTCTGCCGCTTTCATGGAAACATGTCTGAGCTCGACGCGGCGGAGGTGTTGCGTGTGTCGGTGGCGCTGGGCGTTGCGCCAACCAACCATCTTCACGATGGCCTTCTCGCCCGCATCCTCCATCTCACCCCCACGATGGATCTGCGCAGTGTGGCACCACTCATCAATCTCTTCTCCACCCTCGCGTGTGATTCGAGCCAACACATGTTGGCGATGTTGGCCCGGCTGGATGATGGTGCAGGGCAGCTCCCACTGCCACTGCTCGTGGAGGTGATGGAGCTCGTGAGCACCTATCCTCCCGCGAAGGGCCACGTGGGCATCGTGAGCCTCGCATTTGCGGCATCTCTGCGCGCAGACTCCATGGATCGCGAGCAGCTCGAGCATCTGGTGCGTGCGTTTGCCACACTGAACCACTTCAGCGACGATGTGTTGGTGCTCCTCAGGCACCTCCTCTCACGTCCCGGCGGGATGCGGCAGCTTGACACGTTGATGCTGCTTCTCCAGCATCTCGATGGACGCGCCGCGGCGGAGCCACAGTGGCGGGAGCTCTTGGCTGAGGCTCTCATTCAGCTCGCACCAATGATGAAGGATGGCCAACTCCTCGACGCCAAGAAGGCTTTTGATGGGCTGAGATTGTGCGAGAGCAGAGAGGCACATCAACGCTTGTTTCTGCGCGCCAAGACGATGCAGAGACAACCAAAGACGTTGCGTGGGGGAGATGGAGGACGTCGTCGCTCACGCTATCATGATCCAATGAGCGAGTTGCTGGAGTAGCATCATGTTGTGAAGGTACGCCACTGCCACTACCACCACCACTCACACATACATTCATTGTACTGGTACTTGAGCATGTTTTCGTGTTTGATGCGTGCTACTTCTACACCCCTCCTTCGTCCACCTTCAACCAACCTCTTTCAGTGTTCCTCATCCTCTCTCCGAGAAGATATAGCGCACGTGTGTGTGTGTGTGCGTACCGGAGAGATGCTGGCGCGATGTTCGCGGCGTGCCAGTGCCGCGATGGTGCTGCCCACCTTCGATATCACCCGCGCACTGGTGGACCCCAACGCACATCATCAAGCTGCCGGCTTGAGCTACATTCTGCAACGTCTTCGCCTGCATCTCATCCCGCTCACCGCCCACGACGTCTATCAGCTATGCACCACCGCCTACCACACCAACACGCTCGGGCTGATGGAGGATGCGGAGGTGATGCGCGCACTGGCAGATGCCTTTCAACGTGCCGATCAGCGCGTCCTGACGCCATTTCAGGTGAGCCTCATCACCGACACACTACGCAAGGCGGGCATCGTGGCCACACCAACGGAGGTGCTCGTGCCAACGGAGGAGGAGGTCTCACCAGAGAGCGTGTTGCATCTTTTGCGGTCCATGCGCGTGAATAAGATGCGCGATGAACGCAAAACAGATGCGGCGCTTAATCTCCTGATTCCCTTCTTGGATGAGATGAACCCCACCACCCTCTCCGCCATCATCATTGAGCTCGCCTTGTTGCGTTCCTCCAAGGCGGATATGATGAATCGCCTCGGCAAGCGTGTCTTGCACGTTAGCGATGAGCTCACCACCCTCGATCTCTCCATGACAACCAAGTGCCTCGCCCTCACACGTGGGGTGCCGACGAACCTCCTCCGACGTCTCTACGACGCCGTCTCTGCGCGGATGGAGGAGCTTCAACCCGAGGACTTCGTGCATGCCATGGAGGGATTGTGCCAGTTGGGCCCGCAATTCGCCAACACCTTCGCCGTCTTTGTGGAGGCGGGCCTCGAGCAGGTTGAGACGTTTGACGCACTCACCCTGACACACTTCTTGGTGGGCTTCACCACGATGAAGTACGCGCAACGCGATCATGTGGAGATTTACGCTGATGCGTTGATTGATGTGGCGCAGGATTTGGGGGAGCATGATCTCGTCCAGGCCACCATGGCACTGGAGAGCCTTCATCTTCTCAGCGAGGATCTCTTCTCGAGCCTATCAACGTGCTTGTTGCGCTTCCCGCCGCGGATGGCACCGCGATACATCGCACCCGTGATGGATGTGTGCAGTGTGGTGCCCCACGATAGCAGCATGCTGATGCAGAGCCTCCTGGATCGTGCGCTGGAGGCTACCCGGGTGCTCTCCCCGAATGAGCTCGCCAACATTCTGGAGATTGCGTCCATGTACCCGCCAACCAAAACACACGCCGTCGTCGGCGCCTTTGCCAAGCAGGCGAAGATGCGCATGGAGATCATGGCGCCTGAATCCATCTCCACCATCGTGCGTGGCTTGGCAAACCTCGGGCACGATGATGCGGAGGTGTACGTGATGGCCACCTCCGCCATGATGCGTTTCGGCTTCAAGAACTGGTCCACGCTGGAGCCCATCTTGATGGGGCTCTCGTTGAGCGGTGAGTGCTCCATCGCCACGGCCAAGGTGATGGCGGGCCACCTCGCACCCATGGCGCGCACCATGACGGTGGCGGAGGTACAACGGGCCAATCGCTATCTGATGGAGATCAAGTGCGAGGAGGATTTCGTGTATCGCGCCTTGGCCGCACGTGTGTTGTATTTTGTGAAGGAGCTCACCCCAGACACACCAGAGGATGTGCAGGTGCTGCTGCAGCGTGGTGCCGTACGACGAGATGATCGATGATGTGTGTTGTTGTGGTTGTTGCGAGGCACGCAACCAATCAAGAACCATCTACTTCAAGAGACACACACCCACACCCACACCCACACACTCACACAACAATGATTGATGATGGTGTACGCATCATCTTCTTCACACACAAACACAGAAACACTGCAGAAGGTTATCTGTAGCACATGCAGCCAACTCCCTACTGGTGGTCTCACACATGAATGAAACAACACCACTCACACCCACCTCTTACACCTACTACTACAACAACTACTACTACTACCCACATATATATACGTGTATGTATGTATGTATGTATGTACTACTACTTCACTTGTCTTCTTACCCTTCTTCTTCGTATCTTACCCCTCTCTCTCTCTCACTCACACATACACACGTACATACACCACAGTTTGCCGCCGAAGAAGCCTCTTCATCTCCGCCACTAACCCCATACCCTACCCCCCACACACCAACACACCCCTACATCATCAACATGCAGGCCACCGCTGGAAAGCTCTTGTACTACTACAAGGACCCCTACTGCAAGGTGCCCATCTTCATTTCGGGTGAGGCCAAGCGCTGTGTGCTGTGGATTGGCGGCCAGCAGGAGTCCTTCTTCACCATCTGCTACTTCCAGGAGCTCGCAGAGAAGCTCGGAGGATCCTGGGCCTTCGCACAGACGGAGATCCCCAGCGGCCACATCGCCTACGGCGCGCAGGATCACCGCAGTGATACCGAAGACATTGATGACATCCTCCTCCTCCTCAAGAAGGAGTATGGCATGGAGGAGATCGCCCTCTTCGCCACGAGCACCGGCGTGCAGGTGGCGCTCCAGCTCCTAGCCACGGGCAACAACACCGACATCGTCACGCGTGTTATCCTCCACGGCATCGTGTGCCGCCTCGATAACCCCTTCTTCACGGAGGTGGCGATTGCCAAGCGCAACGAGCGCGTGAAGCAGATGATGGCTGATGGACGCCGCGAGGACTCACGCAGCATGATTGGCTTCTACGACATCCCAGTGACCCCCGCACGTCTCTGCGAGGGCGGCTTCCTCACGATGCAGGAGGCCCTGTGGCTGCCCGCCCTAAACAACGATGCCGCCACCGCGAAGGAGGCCCTCAAGGCCATCAAGGTGCCATGCTTCATCATGATCGCAACGGACTCCCAGTACAAGCCATCGAAGGATGATGTAGAGAAGGTGCGTGCGTGCGCAACCGAGGCCGTTGGCTGCCCCGCCGCGGATGTGCAGGTGGAGGTCTTCAACGATACCTGTGATGAGGTGCGCCGCCTGCTCAAGGCAGATATCCCAGCGCACGTTGCGGCCATCACTAAGTTCTTGAAGAAGGAGGATGAGAAGCGCGCCGTGAAGGAGGCGGAGGAGCAGGCGCTGCGCGAGGAGGAGGAGAAGCGCAAGCGCATCGCCCTCAGCAAGCTGATGTAGGCCATGCGCTCCCCCCCACAAGGTTGCTCCACGCGCGCACACGCACACACACACACACACACCGTCGTAAGTGAGACGCTGATATCGTGAGAGATGTGTGCTCATGTATGTGATGTGTGTGTGTGTGTTGTGTCTCGCCTGTGTCTGTTGATGTACCATAGCAACGCACAAAGAAAAAAAAAATTGTTGGTTTTCGCTATTATTTTTCTCCCTCTCCCCCCTCATTCCTCTGATACTGCCGCTACTGCTGCGCACCACCATCTCGCATATGCTACTGAATCATCGTCAGTGCCTCCTTCCTTCATTCAGCACATGCTGGGTGATGGATGAATGGTTGCACTCATCGTTTGATGCTTCTTCTTCACGCGTCAGTGGCGGGTCTTTGGCTGACCTTCTCTGAGTGCGTGTTGTTGCGTGATTCATGAACGTTGCGCAAGGACGAGATTGATCTTCTTCTTCTTCCACGACAACTCATCTTGTCTTTGGAGGGAAAGGTGGTGCGTGTGTGTGCGTGTGTGGCAGTGGTGTATGTGTGCGTGCACGTGCAGTATGTTTAGGCTAGTGCTGGGCAGGATGGGTCGGTGTGGCATCCATCGTGTATGTGTGTGTGCGTGTAGGTGTTTCAAGAGGCCACTGACAGAGGTGGTGTGCATCAGCAACGTATACGTCGTACTCGTTCTGTTTTTTTCCTTCCTCTTAACGATGGAATCGATGATGTGTTTGTTGTGTTGTTGTATGTTCCACGCCTCTCTGCTCCGCTTTAGGTTGACGGTTGAGGAGAGGGATGCTCGTGCTGCGTGAGCTCCCCCCCCACCTCTCTCCGCCAGGGTGCTACAAACACGCGCACATGCGCACACACACACGGGCGTTGCCAAGACCCCAGTTACACAGATGTGGCTTCATGCCCCACTCCACCTCGCCTGACCCCCCTCAACATGATGTAGAAGAAGGCTTGGCATGGATGTATACGCGTCAAAAAAGATGCATCTTCTTCGTACACACAACGACATGCTACTCCACCTCCCCCCCTCTCTCTCTTTCGCACACACACCTACAACAATTATTTGTGTGTGTGTGTGTGGAGGGAGGGAGGGGGAAGTGTGCAGCCGAAATTGGTTTTGTTGTGTGATTGGTTCATCTCTCAACAAGACATCTTCACTCTCTTCCCTTCTTCTTTTTATTTTCAGCACAACACACACTCACACACACACACATACACACACGTGTGCTTTCAAGGCTGTTGTTGTGGTTGGCGTTGCACTGATGGAGGTGGATGCATCCATGCCCTACTACCCGCTGGGCTCGCGGGAACGGCACCAGCTCGATGAGCAGCTGCGATTAACACGCGAACGTGAGTTGGAGTTGGAGCGCATGCGGCAACTTCGTCAAGCGTGCACCTTCCAGCCAGAGATTGAGCTCACCACCACAGATGGTCTGGCGTGGAACAACAACAACAACAACAGCAACAACAACACATCATCACCATCTACATCTGTCTTTGACCGATTGCAGAAGCAGGGCGAGGATGTTGTGCGCCGACGTCAGGAGCGCATCGCGGAGAAGGAGATGGAGGATGCAGAACGTCTCGCCGAATCTTTTCAACCGGCCATCAATCACCGATACGCACACAATCATCAACGTGTGCGTGCGCTGAGTGAGGTGCCCGTGGAGGAGCGGCTGTTGCACTACGGCAAGTGTGTGGCCATGACGGTGGAGCGCAAACGCGAACAACAACACCGTGAGATGGAGGAGCGGTCGGAACATCATCAACAACACACGTCGGGAGATACCACCATCAATAAGGATCGTCTTCATGAATTTGAGGCGCGCAATGCGGCCTTTGTGCAGCAGCGAGAAGAGAAGCGCGAGGCTGCGCGGCGTGTGGCCGAGGAGGCCATCTCCTTCCAGCCCACCATCTCACCAACATCATGTGCGTTGGATCAACATCGTTTGGAGCGCCATGACTCCGCCGCAACAAGGTTGGGTGGCACACATCCCCACGCATCATCCATCAGTCGTGGTGCCATGTTGTATGAGCAGGCCATGCGCTCGAAACACTCACGTACAACGTTGGCAGATGATAATGGTGATGGTGATGATGATGTTGGCGCACCACGCATCAACCCCCTCTCGCAACAGTGGATTGATCATGGACCACACCAACACTTGTTTCAGCACAACTTCGTCGCGCGTCAGGCGTTGTACCAACAAGTCTCGAAGGAACACCGCCACATGTTGCGAGAGCAGCAGCAATCGATGGAGAAGATGCCAACGAAGCGGCAGACGTACAGCGACGGAGGTGCCAACACCGTTGAAGCATCCATTCAGCGGCTCTACTACGAAGCCAAACAGAAGCGCCAGGACCAACAACAACAACAGCAACATGCACGTGCATCATCATCATCCACGGCAACCTTCACCCCGTCCCTCTCTCCAGGAACGGAGCAGGTGTTGCGGCACATGCGAGGGCGCGAGCGCGATGTAGTGCGGCGCCTCACAACGCCGCGTGGAGGTGCGGAGGTGGCGGAGGAGGAACCAAACAAGCGTGAGCGTGAAAATCTCTACGCACGGCCATCACGCCCATCACGTACATCATCAACAGCAACAACAAGGGCAGCATGTGCGCAACAGAGCTGTGGTGGTGAAGGAGGTTCTTCACCACGTCATCGCGCCTCTTCCGTGGAGATGTCTGCCTTCCTCCAGCGCCAGGCCGATGCACTTCATCAACGCCAACAACATGTGCGAGAGGCACAACAACAACAAGCGGTGCAGGATGTGGCACAGTGTACCTTCACCCCACGCACCAACTCCACCATTCACCGCCCATCCACCACCAACACAACGCGCGATGATGATGCAACGGGCGTCGCTCGCTTCGTGGCGCGCCAACGTGCCGCACAACGTCTCAGGGCAGAGCAACAGGAGCGCATGGAACAGCTAGGACGTGGCAAACCCATCAACGGCCCCAACTACACCATCTTCACCCCATTTAGCTTTCAGGATGAACGTACACGCGGGGCAAACTTGGCAGAAGAGCACCAAGCAGCCACGATGCCAACAACACCATCAGAGGTGGTGAAGGAGAACCTGCCATGTGGTTCTGTTGCGACGCCAAGCCGCCACGTTGACGTTCATGTCGCGGCAGATGATGTTGGTGCAAGACGTACATCATCCAAGAAACGTTCGGTTTCATTTGCACCAACCTCCTACCGCTCTGACCGATTGATGCAGCAGCTGCGACCAACCTCCACATGAGGCTGCACGCACACATTCACGCACACAACATTTGTACGTACGTACGCACGTGTGTGTGTGCGTGCGCATGATTATACAGAAGGACGGCACACACATGCCGCATCCTACCCCATAGAACTCCACCCAGCTTTTTCATCATCCTGTTCCTATTCATGTACGTGTGTGTGTTGTTCTCATCTTCATCTTCTTGCAACAAGTAGTTGTGGGGGCAGATACCTCCTCCATCCGCACCTAACCTCCCCACCACCACACACACAACACACACACACGTGTGTGTTGTGTGCTCAGATGCTGAGGCAGCCGGAGGAGGAGCAGGAGCACATGGCGGCAGACGTACCGCCCTCTTCACACAATGTGGCGCAAACGCGTGTTGGCACACGTCGCTCGGTGATCCCCACCACGCACATTCAGCGCGGAGTACAGGTTGAGCTCCGACGTACGCTCCCATTCTGGAGATGTTGGCTTGACCAACGCTTCACGCACACACACTCACCCGTGATCATGTCCGTGGATTGCCACATTGCCCACCGCCTCCCCTGCACCTACTTCCACGGCGTGGATGTGGTCTGGGCCATTTCTCGCGCACACCTCCGCACACAATCAGGCGCCCTCACCTCCACGATTGAGAAACGTGGCCGCAGCAGCTCATCTTCATCATCTTCATCACCAACAACAAAATACAAACACCCAACACAGGCAGATCGTGGTACGCCGCGATACTGGCGAGGCCGGCCACACGTGGATGAGCACGTTTCTCTGGGTACGATGCACTTCGTGCATCATGACGCACATCGACCTGAGAGCAGCGGGAGTGAGCACAGCTTTCACATTCAGTCTGTGTTGTGTTATGAGCATCCTGGTGTGTTGCAGTGTGTGGCGGGTACGATGGTGGCCTACGCCTTCATCATCTTCACGTCGCTGGAGCTTCTCGCCGCACAGATGGAGAACCCGCAAGGTGTGGCGGACGATCTTGCAGTACTAACTTCATCAGCATCATCAACTTCATCAGGTGATGCCTCAGAAGAAGAAGAAGAGCAACGGCAGCAACATCCATCATCATCATCATCATCTACGCCAACGATTGTGTTGGATGAACGTGGCAGTTTCGCCAGCCATGCTTCACGTGCCGGTGAGCCCACACAACGTCTTCTTCGCTACTTCCCACCACCAACATGCCGTGTGCTCATTCTAGGCATGGGCGGCAACAGCATGGCTGTGGCACTACGCCACATCCTCGGCCCCGACGCCATTCTGCACATTGTTGAGATTGATGCCGCCGTCGTGGAGGTCTGCCGTGTGGCGGGCACTCTGCTGGATGATGATGCGAACGTCTTCGTCCACGTGATGCCCGCGGAGGAGTTGTTGCGTGATGCCAACACGGCACACAACTTTGATTTCGTGTTTATGGATCTCTTCGAGCCACTTCAAGGCAACATGCTGAACTGCCCGCCGACGGTGTTGGCCTCCTTCGCCGCGCTGCGTGATGGCGGCCTCCTCATCATTAATGATCATCAGGAGCCCAGCGAGGAACGTCTGCGCACCTTTCTGAGCCTCTACCCAACCAACAATGCCAATGATGGCGTTGGTGTGTTGCGTGGTGGCAACATTCAGGTCGTGAATCTTCACGGATGGAATGAATCGGTGATTGTCTGTGCCAAGCCGCGCAGTGCGGCCGTGGATCAGCTCTCGATGAAATGCACGCGAACACTCGCGACGCAGGTCGCAGAGATGTACCACGCCGTGCTCCCCGGCTGGATGCCAAACAACGAATGGATCCAGAAGATTGATACGCTTCGCAAGAATGGGGCTCAATATCGCGTGTGGAGGTCATAATGCACGCGCTGAAACAACAACAACAACAACAACAACATCATCATAACTCATCTTTTCCTGCTCATTCACCGCCATATACACGACCTTCATGCTAAATCATCATGGTGCTCAATCATCATGCATCACTTGTACTTCCTTCATTTACATTCATTGTTGTTAGTGTGTGCTTGTATGTGTGGTGTACGCACACATTCATGGCAACCCTCTCTCCATCTCGTGTGGCTGGCTGGGCCTCGCGCAGGCTGACGGAGGAGCTCAACGCCCATGCGCGGTCGGGCGATTGGGAGGCCGCCCTCGCCACCTTCGCACAGGCGGAACACAGCGGCCAACTCATGCATCATAACGTGTTTCACTTCACGACGGTCATCAAGGCTTGCGCACGAGCTGGGCAGATCAATACCGCCATGAGCATGTACGCACGCATGAAGGCCAAACACGTGAAGCCCAACGTCTTCACGTACACCGCGCTCATCACGGCGTGTGGGCAGGCACGAGAGGGGGAGGCTCATCACGCCGATACGGCACTGCGTTTTTTTGCCGAGATGCGTCTCGCAGAGGTGCCGCCCAACGTTCATACCCTCACGGCCCTCATCACCGCCTGTGCCAAGGCGGGTAAGTGGGAGCGCTGCATCAAGATGATTGATGAGGCGGAGGAGCTCTTCATCGCACCCAACGTCTTCACCTACACCGCGGCGATGGATGGGTGCCGTCGTGCTGGCGTGGTGCGCCCCACGATTCGCTTGTTGCAAAACATGCATGCAGTGCATCAGGTACGGCCAAACGCCATCACCTACAACACCGTGCTCGGGGCGTGTTTGGCGGCCAAGGACTACCGAGCGGCCCTGCCCGTGTACGCACAAATGGTGGCGGACGGATATCAGCCCTTGACCTACACCAAAAACATTCTCGTGGAGCTCTTTGAAGGCACACCGCTCGAGGGAAGCGCCGATGTGTTGTGTGTGCGTGAGCGGCTTCATCGACGGGAGCTCTATATCCCAGACTCTGACCCCGCCACGGCGATTCGTGCGCTGGGATCTGTGGAGTAGTTGATGATGATGATGATGATGATGATGATGATGCTGATGATTGTGTGTACGTGTATGTGGCGTGTATGCGCAAACACGTTTCCTCTTCACTATCCAATTGAGCTACTTCCTGACAACGAACAACAACAACAACAACAACATCTTCATTGTTTATCACATGTTTCTTCTTCTTCATCACGTTTCTAATTTTTCATTGTTCTTGTTCAAGGTACAATTAGGCAATGTCTGCCCAAACACGCGTAGATGCCAATGCGCGGAGTGCGGGGCAGCTCGTGGGCTCACCGATGCTCCACTCACCACATGAGAAGGAGGCGGGCTACCACATTCGCACCAACACACTCTGCCGATCTCTCTATCCAGCACTGGCACCTCCACCAGTGAAGGTTCAGACCAACAACAACAACACAACCAGTGGTGCCTCTGCCTCCCCCAACAACACCTCCTTGATGCTGATGCAGCCCACCACCTCCACTTCTGGCAGCACCGCCCTTGCCACCCTTCACAAGCGCTCACGCGATGATGCTCACGAGATCATCTCGATGGACCCTACACGTCTGAAGGCACAACACCAGCTTGAGATTAGTCGTGCTGCGCGTGATGCCACCACCAACAACAACAACCACAACAACCACCCCGCTTATCATCCCCCACCTCCGTGGAAGATGCGCAAGGTGCTCGTTGGCCATCAAGGATGGGTGTGGTCTGCCGCCATTGATCCCACCAACGCGTGGCTCGCCACAGGTGCCGTGGATGCCGTGATTAAGGTCTGGGACCTGCACACGGGCGCTCTAAAAACCAACCTCACGGGCCACTCCGAGGCCGTACGTGGTCTGGCCGTCAGCACACTCTCCCCTTACATGTTTAGCGGCAGTGATGATCATTCCGTGAAGTGTTGGGATCTCGAGCGCAACGAGGCCATTCGCTCCTTCTTTGGCCATCGCAGCGGCGTCTTTGCCGTGGCGGCACATCCGCGTTTGGATATAATCTTCTCCGCTGGACGAGATCGCACGGTGCGGGTGTGGGACCTCCGCAGTCGTGAGGCCGTACACACGTTGGTTGGCCATGAAGATGGTGTGATGGCCCTCGCCACACAAGCTGTAGAGCCACAAGTGGTGTCCGGTGGCAATGATGGCCACATCTTCTTGTGGGATTTGGCGGCTGGCAAGGCCATGACGCGCCTCACGCGGCACAAGAAGGCGGTGCGTGGCTTGGCCATGGATGCCTCGGGCAAGATGCTCATTTCGTGTGGAGCAGACAACATACGAGTGTGGGATATGCCCCTCGGGAAGTATGTGTGCAGCGCAAGCACCACACCAGATGGCGCCGCCACCAACAAGAGCGGGGAGCGGCAGTATCGATGGAGCTGTTGTGCCATGAGCCGCCGCAATGTGTTGGCGGTGTGCAGCCAAGATGGAGAGATGGCGCTCTACGACTGGAACCGCCCGCAGGTGGCGGCTGATCGGCGCTACTTCGCGCCATTTCAGCTCACCAAGACCAAATCGATGCCGGGAACGTTGGTTGGCGAAGGTGGCATCAACGCGGTAGTTTACGACAACTCCGGCACACGTTTGATCACGGCGGAGAGTGATAAGAGCGTGAAGATGTGGGCACATCCAACATCATCATCATCATGATCATCTCCTGCATGATGAGGATGATGATTGGTGCTTGATGACCATCACCACTCCGCAATAACACATGCACCTACACATACACATACACCATCAACCTAGCATTTTCCGCATCTCTTTGCCAGTTCATCACCACTGACTCACTTCACTTATTTTTTCATTCTTCATTTCTTCTTCCATTTCTGTTAATGATGCACCACATTAGCTCTCCATGATTGCTGGCTGAGTGCCCATACACTGGGGTGTAGGGCTCCCGAGGATCATTTCCATCACCAACTCACACTCCACCACTCATACACAACCAAACACACACAAAAAACACACACATACAAAAACAACGTTCATACCTACTCCGGTGTGCCCCATCACGAAGGATGCAGTCATCCATGGGTGCGCCGGATCAACGCAGCCGCTTGCGCATTCTTGTTGTTGGTGAGTCGCGGGTAGGCAAGACGCTCTTTATTCGCCGTTTGTGCCATGACATCTTCGCGCGAGATGGAGGCACCTCCTACTTCGATGCCAAGTGGGGCTCCACGATTGGTTTTTACGTGGATGTTCTCGTACGTGATGCCATGATTCAGGCACCGACACCTCCAACCATCAACGCCCACATTAGCCGCGCGAGCAGTCTTGTGCCACCGGAGAACAACAATGTGCCAACGCGCAATCGGCGGCATGGCCCGAGCTTCTCCTTTGATAGTGAGGCAGGCAACAACAACAACAACAGTGCCACGACCACAAGTGTTGTGCAGACGGTTGAGTTCCACGAACTTGGCGGTGGTCGTTGCTTCATGGGCGGAGGACGTCTTCCTCTTCAACGTATACGCTACGATGGCATCATCTTCATGTATGAGCGCAGCGATGCACCGAGTGCCATCTATCTCAGCTGGTGGTACGAACAAATGGGTGAGATTCTCCGTGGTGGTGTTGCGGACGGCGGTGGCACAGCCTCGCCATTCTCCACGCCACATCGCATGCCGAAAATCATGCTTGTCGGGACACAACTTCAGCCCTCCATGGCCATGGCACCCCTCATCTCAATGCACTCACGAAGCAGCAGCTCCTTCAACATTCCAGATGAGGCATTTGTTGGTCGTGGGCTGCTCACGGCACAACACACGCGTGCGTCCTCCTTTTTTCAACGCGGTCATGGCGGGGCACACGCTGCACGTTGGCTACGTTGGCGTGCGTGGCTGCGTTGCCTTGTGGGCCGCCTGTGTGCGTGGTGGGCGGTGTTGGCCTACTTCTTCAGCCCGTCGCAGCTCTTGTCGGTGCAACACGCCGAGGATGGCTGCTCCACGAGCTCACACAAGCTCCGGCAGGTACAGGCACGTTGGGCGCAGTACGCCTTGTTGCTGCAGCGCTGCGTGTCGTTGGCGGTGGCGGTGATTTTGTTTGGCCCGTCGAGGGTTGATGGCTTTCGGGTGCAGCAACCAACGGTGCGCGAGGCCCTCGATCGCATTCGTGAAGATGAGGATTTTATCACGCAGGTACATACGTGCGAGCTCTACGACTCCGCCGCGATGGAGGTGTGCTTGCCCGAGGTGCTGCATTTTCTGGATTTTCTCCACGTCTCGAAGCTGCAGTCTGGTGGAGATGGCTGAATGGGGGTGACGGCGCACACCTCTTCATGCATCACGACACGTACACCTCACTAACATGTGAATTTGGGAGAATGATCCTTTTTTTTTTCTTCTTCTTCTTCAACGTCGGACGATGGGGATGTGTTGCAACATCGCCGCCATTATGCATCTGCTGCTCGCTATTATGTGTGTACGTGTGTGGGCATCTTCGCCGGTGCCAAGAACAGCCATGTTGAGGCTGCACCCATACACTTTTCTGTTGTTGGTCGTACGCACATGACGTGACTATCAGTGATCTGTGGTGTGTATCCATCTCCCACATCGTTTTCCCCCCTTTTTTTTTCGTAGTGTCTTTTTGTATCATATTAACCGTGGTTGGTGGAGCACAAAAACCACCAACCACAACAAACACACATTCATAGCGACGAGGTGCGCGTGTGTGTGTGTGTGAGTAGAATGGAGATCAGCTCCACCCCACTTGCTCCTCCTCCTCAGCAACAAGATGCACAACCATCATTGATGCCACTCTGCAGCACCGACGCTGCCCCACCACGCTGGTCGCTCCTCTGCGTGGCACACGTTCTGCAGTACTTCCCACAAGACGTGCTGCCACTGGCCTTGATGTGCAGCTCACCCACACTACGCTTGATGAGCGAGCACACTCCATCTGGTGTGTGCCACAGTGGCTATAGCGTGCAGAGCTGGGAAGATTGCCGAGCATCTGCGGAGGAGCTCTTCGTGCGCACGCACGCTTCCGTCGAGGAGGGCGGCGAGGACGTAGATGCACGACGCCGTCGCGTCTACGATGGCTCGCAGAATACAACGATGCCACGTTGGGTGCGGAGCTTCATGGCGCAACGCCACTTGCATGCGCACTACTACCCCGTGCGGGGGTACGCCCGCAGCGATGCACGGGCGGTGTTGGTGAGTGAAAATGGCACCATTGTTGAGGACCCCTTTGCCTCGGCAGATGCCTGGCGTGGACGCTCATGCAGTGGTACCTACAAGACGTGCGGCATGAATGATGACGTGCCACTGCTTCGATGCACGTCGGTGAGCTCACTGGAGTCTTGTTTGCTGAGTGTGTGGTGGCTACGAAGGAGCTACATTGGTGGTGTAGCTCTTCACTTGGATAGTATGAAGCCTGCACAATGCCCAGCCTTTGCTGAGATTCGTGCAGCACTTCGGGTGAAGGAGCTCACGTGCAGCCACTGCGTCTTGTCAGAGGAGTGGATGCAGAGCATCTCCACCTGCGAGGAGGTGGAGCTCCTCTCCATCTGCCGCTGTGCGACGGAGCATGCCATATCGTTTCACTCCATCAACCCAATCCTCACCCGCCCACACAGTGGCCATCGCGGGCTCAGTCGGTGGTATGTAGCAGGACTACGTTCTCTGGGCACCTTGGCCAAGTTGCGCTGCCTTCGCATCATTGAGACACCACTTCACTCCGACGTGCTGAGCTCCATCGTCCACGAGAGCCCCGTCGAGGTGATTGTGTTGCACCAAACCCGTGGCATCGATTCCCTCGAGTGCCTCGCCTCCCTCCCCCGCCTTCACTCACTCAGCCTGCGTCTCATGAACCTCACCAACGATGGCGCACAACACCTCCGTCGATGCACCGCGCTGCGCCACCTCAACCTGTCGGAGTGCCGCCGCATCACTGACCTCTCCTTCCTCCCACACCTCACCTCCCTCGTCAGCCTCAACGTGGCGCGCAGCAGCTACGGCGAGGAGCACATGCGCGCCATTGGCCAATGCACGAAGCTCCGCGCGCTGGGCATTCAATCGCTGAAGCACGTCTCTGGCATCGCCCACCTCTCCGCCCTCCACTCTCTCGAGCTGCTGAACGTGGCGGGAAATGTGCTGCAGAACGCTGGATGTGCCAGCATCGCCAACATGCCCGAGCTGATGCACCTCAACATGAGCTGCTGCCGCTGCCTCACCAGCTTGGGCCAGTGGGTCGGTGCCCTCACACGTCTGAGCTCGCTGGACCTCTCACGCAGCTACGTGGACAGTGCTGGTTTGGTGCTGCTCCATACCTGCTCCAGCCTGCGCTACCTCAACTTGAGCAACTGCAGCCGCGTCACCTCCATCGCCTTCGTCGAGGGCCTCACCGCGCTGCAGTGGCTCGATCTCTCCAGCAGCAGCATCGCCGACGCCGAGGCCACACGTTTGCAGTTGGCCACCCCACTCCGCTACCTCTCCCTGAAGGACTGCCCCCTCATTGGTAGTGCTCACTTTGTGCAGCACCTGCACCACCTCCAGCACCTCAACCTGGAGGCCACCTCCATCCAGGATGATTCTATCCCATCCATCTCTGCCGCCACGGAGCTGCGCTACCTCAACCTGAGCCACTGCCGCCTCCTCACTGACATCGAGGCCGTGGCACACCTGCACAAGCTTGTTGAGATGGATCTCAGCTACACCTATCTCACCAACGGGGGTGTGGCACCGCTGGCACACTGCCCCTCCATGGAGGTGGTTCGCCTCATTCGCTGCCCCAACCTCAGCTCACTGCACCCCTTCTCGGGCATGAAGAGTGTGCGAGAGATTGTGGCAGACTCACTGCCCTGCCGTGTGGCAGCCATGACGGCGCCCAATGCGGAGTTATGGAGCTCCCACAACAGTCTCGGCGCGCGCTCTGCCGCGTCGGCGTGGCGATCGTCGCGCACCACATCGCGCTCGGGCCTCACTCTCAGCGCCAACTCCAGCATCACGAGCACCTCAGATTTACAATCGTCGGTGATGGATTGCTTCGATGAGGTGGAGGAGGAGGCCAACCTGCCACTGCAGCTACCCGCCCTTCAGACTCTATCCCTGCGCAAGAGCGCCATTCATGATGCGATGCTGGAGGCGGTGCTGTGTGGCAGCACACGGATGGTGCACGTGGATCTCTCCGAGTGCCGCAATCTCACACACCTCCAAGGCTTGCCCTCACTACCCTTTCTGATGGAGCTCAACCTCTCGCACGCTGGCATCACCAACGCCGGCTTGAAGCGCATCGCCGATTCCTGCCCCGGGCTGCTACACCTCACCCTGAGTAACTGCCGCAACCTCACCAGCGTGGCTGTGGTGGGCAAGCTGCAACGTCTGCGCCATTTGGATCTCTCCCGGGTTCGTCTGAGCAGTGAGTGCCTCGATGGGGTTCAGCAGTGCCGTGGCTTGACCTATCTCAACCTCTCCGACTGTGAGCTCTGCAGCATCAACGCGTTACACACACTCCTCCAGCTGAAGGAGCTCCACGCCAAGTCCAACCCACTCACCAACGGCGGCATCACAGGCCTCGCGCACTGCCTCGCCATGGAGCAGCTCTACTTCACCAAGTGCAAACTACTGACGAGCGTGGAGGAGCTGCGCAAATCTCTGCCACAACTGGATGTGCTCGATGTGTATGGCACGGCGGTACCATCACGGGTGGCGGGGATGCCATCCAAGACGGCGTGCGCCATCATGTGAAGCACCAATCAGAGGCCAACACAACAGCAGTAGTGGTTGCTCTCGTCTACCTTGTGCTTGTACTTCTTGTGTTGGGTGTGGTGGCAGATACGTGCAGATGCGATGTTTTTTTTTTTGGGAAGCGCTTCTTCTGGTTTTTCCTTTGTGTTCCCGATTACAAATTTTCTGCATCACATTTTTCTTGCATCTCCTGCACACTGATACGCAGCACACTTTCACTACTCGACAAGTCTTCGAACACACACAATCACACACACGCACACACGTCTTCATCTTCTTGTACCACGAACACACAATCACACGCACACAACATCAAAAAACAACAACAACATTCAAACACACATCACATTTTTGATGCCTCTGTTGTCTGCGCACACCTTCGCTCGCTCTTCTTGTATGTTCTTCCTATTTTTGCTGCAGTTGGCTTGCATGCTGCGGCTGTGCGTGGGCCATCATCATCTTTGCTCCATGGTGCCTTTCTTTCTCCAGTCTCTCCGCTAAGTTGCTGGCATATGCACTGGCATACATCATTCCTTCACTCTGAGCTATGCCTCTCGTGCTTCTTGAGCTTGACCGTCTTCTCCTTCTCTATCCATTCATCTCTCACACCGGTTGTAGTTGTTGGCAGGGTAGTCATAGCCACCTTCTTCCTCCACGCAGACACAACACCAAACACAATCTTTCTCACTGTGTTTGGCTGTCTTGTATAGCGTTGCAAACACCAAAATCATCATTGAAGAGCACACTTTTCTTTTTTTCGTTCTTCTTTCTTTGGTTACACACACTGCTGTATTACCATCTACGTAGTAGGGCCATAACCCAACTGTTTTCATCACCGCGATCAACGTCATTCCCAACCACACACACACATATATATATATACGCACGCATTCGGAGCTGGTACGTGAGTCTCTCTCCCTTCTACCCACAACCTCTCTGCCCTTCCCTCGACCCTAACAACAACAACAATCATGTCTCTCATCGCCATCAACGTGTGCCTGGTTTGCAACATCTTCGATACCGCGGCGATCCCGCTCTCTAACTCACTCTGCCCGCCCAGCGATGATGGTGTATGGAGCTCATCCACCGCCTACCGCCTCGTCTCTCTTGCGGAGAAGAAGCCCCAACGTGGCAGTGGCTATCCGCACTGCACCGTTGCGCAAATCTGTGTGCGGGCGACGGAGCTCAGCACTGTGAAAGAGCATGTGAAGGCGGTGTGGCAGCGCCATCGCAGGCTGGCGGAGGAGAAGAAGGAGCAGCTCCTTCTGACGGGCATCGACGCAGGACCCGTCTTTGCCACCTTGGAGGATGGCACGGAGGTGCACCTGCCCAACATCACCATGGAGTGCAGCGAGGCTCTGCGTGAGCTGCACAATGACGTCGTGGAGACCCTCAAGCCACACCACGTTCAGCTCGGCTCGATGGAGAAGGCCAAATCCACCTTTAACAAGGGCTTCCCCGCCGGGGAGGGCTCCATCACGTGGATGATTGAGTACCTTGCGGCGAGTGCGGGCGAACACTACCGCCCACACATCACACTTGGTGCCTCACCCATACCCGCCATTGATCGGCTCACCGTCTTCCAGGCCAAGTCTGTGCCACTGCAGAAGTGCCGGCTTGTGGTGAGTCAGATGGGCAACTACTGCTCCTGCTTCGAGCTTCTGGAGTAAGGGTGGGGGTAGCGTACATGTGTGTGTGTGCGTGTGTGTGTTTATGCCTCGCGAGAGACCTCGTCCATGCTTCAGCTTCATCACCGCATTTTTTTCTGTTGCTCCACTCCTTCCCCCTTTTCCTGCACATACACGCGCGCGCCACATTTTTTTTTGCCCAACTTTTTTTTTTTTTTTTGGGCATGCTTAATAGGGCGTGTGCAGAGGTGTTTGATGAGGAGGATGCGGGGAAGAGGTGGCGGAGATATTGTCCTGCCCCCTCTTTGCCACAATGGCTCATATCTCTATCCGCATCCCTCTCTGCTCCCACCACACACCACTCGTTGGCGCATGAGGTGATCCAGGGAGAAGATGAAGAAAACCAAAAGCAACTGATAGCAACAACGGCTCATCCCCAACAAGCAGCACAGATACTAAATGAAGAGCCTCTCTCTAAGCCGACCCCCGTGCGCGCGTGCCGCTGCCACGCTACCACTCCTTTCATACTCATACACTCAAACAACACAAACAGAAGTTCATGAACGGCGCAACGCTGTGTGATGAAGAGAACGACGGAGCACCCCCCTACTTCACCTCTCTCTTCGTCGTGTCTTTGCTCCCATATCTATTTATGGCGGCAATTTGATGGACGACGTGGCTGACTTCGTGTGGAGCCGCGCGCGCATGCAGCGCCACCGCGGTTTTGGTGCTCGCGTAGCTCACGCAGCTCCTTTGAGTACCTCCTCCCCCCCACACACAAAGAGATCCTTTCTTACCATCAATGAGGTGCGGAGGGGAACTCAGCTCTCCCAACCTTCAAGGGTGCCTGTGCTGCCTATTTTTTTTTGTGTGTGTTTCTCTTCCTACTACTTCTTCATCATCGTGGTTTTACTTCAATCAAGGGACTTGCTCCACTCACTAGCTACTTACCCACTTCTACACACACACACACACACCAACCCAGCTGACCAACCAACCCCTGAGGGCTATATACTCTCGTTCATTCGCTAGCAACACCTCTCATTTACTATCGCAGTTGGTTCACCATGGCTCCTCAAATACCCCCCATGATTGGTGCTGGCGTCTTTGCCGTACTACAGCTCATTGTGTTGGCCTTCATCGTCATTGCCACACCCATCGCCCAGTTTAAGCCACGTTGGTATGACTCCTCCGCCTGCCTCACCATGTGGGGCTACAAGGAGAAGTGCAGCTCCACCTCATACACCTCCCGCGGCACTGACGCCTTCGGATGCAAACGTCGTCGCAACAACATGAATGGTGCGGCAGCCTTCGCTCTCTTCTCCATCTTGGTTGCCCTCGTTCTTTTCATCTTCGCCATTGTGTTGCTCCTGAAGAAGGAGGTCAACCGCTACGTGTGTATCATTTTGCTCATTGTGAATGTTCTTATGATCCTCGTCTCGTGGGCATGTGTGGCTGGTTCCTACAACGAAAAGATGTGCGATACGGAGATCCAGTGGCAGTGGAAGTACGGCCCGGGCTTTGGCCTCCTCGTCGCGGCGTGGTGCGTTCAGGTGATCAACGCATGCTGGTATCTTCTCATTGGCTTTGTGTGCAAGTCGTAGACCTTTTTGCTAGAGCAATTCTTAGCGCCACATGGGAAGTAGTGGCAACATGAATGCCCTCCTCTCTCCCCCTTCCCCCTGGTGAAGTCTGACAACACACACGTGCAACGCACAACACAACACGTGTTGCTTCGCTTGCGGAAGTTCTCTTCCTTCTTTTTTTTGTTTTACTACGTGTGCCGTCTTTCTTTCGCTGTATCACCACAAGAAGAACGTTTCGTGATCCCACCGAGGGGAATCCATCCTTTTTTATGACTCTCTCTTTTGTTTTCACCGCTCCGTTTGAGGCAATGCTCGTGTGTGTTTCTTTTGCCTTACACCGGCGTGAAGTTGCGGGAGAAATAGAAACATGCTCTTCCTTCTTCTTTTTTTCATTTTGAACGTTGGCACCGCATCTTGATTCTTGTTTTCTACGTTGTTGTGGCGAACACTAATTGAAACAAAAACACCCTTTTTCGTTCGCCAACTGGTTTCTGATGTTCCGCTTGTGACTCCCTATGAGTCGTTGTACCTGCCATGCTACCATCGCCAAGAACTACTTTGCGTGGGACGCCTCTGACAGGAACATTTGCTGTGCATGCGATGGTGTGGTGCTCATTGACGGCTGCTGTGTTGGAGCAGAGCACGCATACCATCTTGCTTGCTGGACTAATGCTGATGGCAACCCAATTTCCTTTTCACTGTTTCTTCATTCCTCCCTGACACCTACTTTCATACCTGACTGCACTGCCTTCAGCTGTGCAACTACGCTTCTCTTCACCATTACTCCACGTCATCTTGAGGGGGAAGCGTCTGTCTTGTGCTTGTGCGTGTGTTTGTATACAATCCCTCCCTACCCACTACTCTCTCTCCTCAAACCTTTGTTGCTCTTTGTTGTATAGGACCACTAAA
>JASAON010001422.1:0-23933 GCA_030849065.1 Jaenimonas drosophilae
TGATCAGTTGAGTGCGCGGGGTGGCCCTGCCCCTGATGTGCGGCAGCTTCTGTATGATGCTGTGACTGTGTCTGTGGATGGTACTAAGTTTGGCCCCTTCAGTGAGGGGTGCAGTGCGATTGATGCATCGAGTGCTACGTGTGTTGGTAACTATGGAGCACGTGACATTGCTGTGTGGTCCTACACGAATGTTGTGACTCCCGGTGCCTCGCTTGTTGCGCAGCCATCCACTCCAAGCATGATGTATCTGAGCAGTGCTGCGTCTGGAGCTGTGGGTAGTGAAACCTTGGTGAAGGCTGTTGATGCTACGACATGCATTGAGCTGCATGAATCATCCGCTGCTGATTTGAGAGCAACGTCGAGCTCTTCATCTCATCACTCCGTGTCTGCGAGTAAGCATGAGTCCGTGAGCCACAAGGGGTCTATTGGAGCACCTACTGATCGCGCTTCCTCATCGAGTCACAGTAGTCCTGGTTCCGACAGTGTGTTGGATGGTCTGATGATTGGTCTTGCTGTTGCTCTTGGAATTGCTGTGCTTGTTGTTGTTGCACTGCTGTTATTGCGGTGTGGAGTTGTGTCGTGCTGTGTGAGATGGGTGCATGGCTGCTGTGACGGTTCCGCTGGACGGGGGTATGACTCGATGTCTGTGCTTGTGGATGGTGGGAAGCGGCTTGAAGCGTGCGCACGTGTGCAACAGCAGACGATGGATGTGTCGCGTGCGTTGGTTACTGCTGGTGGATTAACTACTGTTGTGTTTGTTGATGTGTGCCACTGGCTTCTGCTGTGGGTGCGTGAGCCTGTTGTGATGTCGCGTGTTGTGAAGCAGTATGAGCGGCGTGTGCGTGATGCTGTGCTTGAGCATGGGTGTGTTGAGGTGCGTGGTGTTGGTGGGATGTTTGTGCTGTGGTGCCCTTGTGCAAGTACTGGTTTGCAGCTTTGTCTCGCCATTGAGCGTGCTGCAGCGGCAGCTTCGTTGACGTATGTGGATGCACTGAATGCTGTGTATGCACTTGTGGCTCCACCCGTGAGTGGTGAGACTGCTCGTGTGTGCGGGCTGCGTGTTCGTGCGTGCATGCACGTTGAGGATGTGCGTGATGCTGTTGGGAGTCTGAGTGCGTGGTTGCTGCCTGCTGCTGAGGTTGCTGCGTGTGCGGCCACGGCTTGCCCTACCGGCTGCTCTCTTGTGCTGACTGGTGCTGCGCATGGTGCGCTGCCTGAGGATGCCCGTGCGTGTGTGCTGTGGGAGCCACTTGGGACTCGTGTGCTGAAGATGCGGTCTGGATCTCGTCGGATGGAGCTGTTTGTTGCTCGGTCTGGTGTCAGTGGTGGAGCTGCTAATGGTGTTGAGCAGCATGGTGTGGGTGGTGTTGCGACGGAGTGTTGCACCGCGGATGCTCTGGTTGTGCTTGAGACATGCTCTGAGGCCTTGACGCCATCGAGGGAGGCGTGTTTGAAGCGGTTGGCTGTTCTTTATGGCGCTGAAGTGGAAGGATGCCGCGCTGTTCCTCTTGCCGCCATGTGTGAGTGGCTGTGTGCTGTACCTCTAGCAGGAAGTGAGGCTGGACTGAATCATGGATGTTCTGATGCACTCCTTTCTGCTGTTGCTGACCGTGTTGGAGCACTTGTGGAGTACCGTCATGGTATCTCTCGGAGGGTTTCATGTGTGGTACCTTCTAGGAGTGAGCGGCACGGTACTATTGGAGTGGGAGTGGGGCTAGTGCCGGGTATCTTTGATGGCGAACACTCGCACTCCACTTCGAGGGGTCGGCGTGCGAGGCGCCGGGGTGTTTTGCGTCATTTTTCGTACGGTGTGGAAGAGAGTGATGTGTGAGTTGGTGTGGTTGGCTGAGTGTGGTTGTGAAGTGTAGGTGCTGTTGTTTCGTATTCGTTTTTTTGGATGGAGTGCGCGCAAGTTGTCTTGTTGATTATTGTGCTGTGTCGCGACTGCTTTTTGGCGTGGTGGATGGGCCTGGTGCAGAAGAGTGCGGCTTCGCTGCGCTATATTTGCTGACTGAATGAATGGCAGCGGCGTATTGGTAAGTGTGAAACCGGCTGAAGTTGCGATTCGCTGCGGCAGTTGTGTGGGCATTCCGTGATGTTGTGTTGGGTCTTCTTTGTTTGTTTTTGATCGATGGTTGAGGAATGTGAGCTCAATCTGAGCTGTGGGCAAAAGGATGTGTGTTGCTGTTGCATATTATTTGTTGGAGTTAATCACGATGTTTGAACTATTTGCTGTACGTTCTCACCTTTCTTTTTTCAGAAAACCAGCATGAATGGTGCTCGTACCCAAGTGATTCTTTTGTTTCTTGCATATGGCGCTTCTTACGGGTACTTCGCTTGAGCAAACGTTCTTTTTGTTGTTGCGGGTAAGGCGTGCACGAATGCTTGCCCCCTTTCTACCAGTGATGCTTTGTTCTTACTTTTTTGTTCTGGCAAACAGATACGATTTTGTTTTAAATGTGTGTGCAACTACAGCGAGCTTAGGTTTCTCTGTGTTGTACCGCCTGGGAACCATTATCTGGTATTCTCTCCGTCACATCATTATATATACATGTTTCCAGGATTGTTGAATTTGCTAAACTGCAGCGGATGCATACGTGTTCTGATGTTTCATCATCCCTTCTTGGGTTGGGTTGTTCTTCCAGGTGGGAAGGCAGTTTGGTGTGTTGTATTTCTGAGAAGTGAGACACACTCACTTCACGAATGCTGATCCTCCCCTACTTTTGAAAATATCTCCGCAAATTGCATGCATCTGGAAGGTCTGGAAGCACTCGGTGTGGTGTGTCAAGTCTCTCATTTTTCATCACAGTTCCGCGATACTTGTGGTCACCATACTTTACTGGAGATCATTCTCAAGTTTTCTTGTTGTTTTCTATTGTGCTGTGCTGCTTACGCAAATCTGCCGATGGACTGACTGACGGCGGAGTAGGTAATTGTGGACCCGGCTGAGGTTGCGGTGTCTTGTGGCAGTTGTGTGGTCATTCCGTGATGGTATGTGGGGTCTTCTTTGTTCGTTTTTGATCGATGCTTGCGAAATATGGGCAACAGGGGATATGTTGGCGTGCTGTTGCATATTTGTGGGAGTTTATCATGATTCCACGTCTTTTTGGACTTTTTTCTGTACGTTCTCACCCTTTTTCCGTTTTTCATCAGAAAACCAGCATGAATGGTGCTCGTACCCAAGTGATTCTTTTGTTTCTTGCATATGGCGCTTCTTACGGGTGCTTCGCTTGAGCAAACGTTCTTTTTGTTGTTGCGGGTGAGGCGTGCACGAATGCTTGCCCCGTTTCTACCAGTGATGCTTTGTTCGTATTGTTTCTTTTTGGCAAACAGATACCATTTCTTTTTATTTTTGCAGTTCCGCACAAGCAACCCTTCCATGATTGGTCTAAACTTCTACAGCAACTTCCAGTATGTGTCGTGGGTGGCGGGCACTGCCCTTATACAAGCGCTGCACACGTAGGGCTCGTCTAGCTACCCGACTCCAGTTGCGTTCTATGACAGCTTTTTCTTGCTGCGCAGTCCAGTTTCCTTGTGGAGGATCTCTTTATTGAGTCCTATGGACCGACATGCAATGCGGTTGCTGAGGATGTGGGTGGTATCTGTTCCTGCAACCAGGCTGGCATCAACATCATCTTCACGACACTGGGCAAAACATCCACCCGTGCGTTTGGTGCTGTTGCCATACCGAATGCGTGGTTCCAGTATGCTTCTGGGAGGTGTGCGAGTGTGATACCTCCTGGTGACCTTGCAGTTCCCCCGACCCCATACACGGATCTTGTGAGTCTATATGTGCCACAGCGACTTGTTGGGCTGAGCACGACTGACAATACGATGATTGAGGACATGTGCACTGTGTTGAATGATGTTGTGTCGCTGTTGTCGAACCGTGCGTTGTACGCCCACCTTGCATACAACTTGTACTTCAGTACCTGTCTTTCAACGACAACGACATCTGCGAGCACTGCCCTGAGCACGCACATGTCGACGTGGGTGACGACGGCGCTGATGGGGGTGATCCCTGACAGTACATCACTTGTTGTTGTTGGTGATAGGTACCACTCCATTTTACTCCATCTCCATCTTTTTCCCCCTTTCTTTTTGCAGCTGCCTTAGATCCAGAAGCATCATCAACATCCTTCATCATGACCATTGTCTCTGGCTCAATGGCGAGAAGACGGAGCAGCGAACGAGGTGAAGCGGTAGAGGAGAGTCGGCCAACCTCCTGCCGTGTTCCTGCGCTTCAGCGAGAAGTTGTGCGCGTGATGAATGATGTACATGATGATGAAGCTGATGACTACCATGTGTATGTTGGTGGCGGTGATCCACTTCATCTTTCTGTTTCTGGTAATGAGATGAGCTCACGTGGCGAGAGTATCTCCCTTTCTGATTTATCATTGCGTTCAGAGACTCTCGCACGTCATGCAACATTAAATGAACCAGAAGAGATGGATGTTAATGCTGCCGCTGTGCTTCCATCGCGTGCATCCACAGCCTCAATGATGGATCAACCACTCACGCACAACACCGCCGATGAGGTGAGGTTTTGCCCATGCGACAACAACAACCGCCGCCTTCAAACACGTGTGTCGTCTGCGCGTGGGGCATCCGTGCAGCCATCATCATCATCTCCAGCAACCGCCACCAACAACAACAATGCGGTACTTGGTCGACGTGGTTTTACCACTGCTTCTCCACAAACAGCGAGCACCACCACCACCACAACAACAACATCTGCCGCACCTACTCGTCGTTCTCGTGTGCAGGCGATGAGCACGCTTACCTCTCTACGCACACCGTCGCGTCTCTCGATATTAACGGAAGAGAGCGGCCTCGTGGCTCAACGTACGTTGACGGAGGAGTGGTCGGCCTTCATGCAATCAGAGTCAAGTGATGAATGGATCGCGATGGAGGATGAACGCTACGCCTTGCCACGTCAGGCTAGTACGGGACGATTGCGTAGTGGCGTGACTGGACGACAGCGCATCAACTCCTTTCGTGTTCCGTCTCAGAGCAACAACAGCAGCCATCATCATCGTCATCGCGTGAAGAGTGCTGCAGACCTTGAGTTCATCACACCCATGACGAGTGATTTGCAGCAGTACCTCGTGCCGGTGTTGGAGCTCGATCCTGTTCTCACCGACCCACTCAGCAACAACAACAACAACAACGGTGAAGGTGCGGCAGGAGTGGTGCCACGATTGATTAACTCATCTCGTACTCTACGTCGCAACACGGCGGTTCGTCTCTCCCCGTTGCACTCACCACACAGCAACACCGCGCGCACAAGTCATGTGCTCTTCACGGAGAGAAATCCGCTGACGGATCATCATACTCATCATGCGCAGAACAACAGCAACAACACCACCACCACCAACAACAACAGCAGCAGCAACATGAAGGCCTCCTCACTCATGCCCGTACTCTTGGAAACACCATCAGCCAACCTCCTCATGCCAACATTCATGTCCTTCTCGAAGATCGAGGCGATGATGCTCGAAGAAAGTGTGCAGAACGCAACCATGACGTTCTCATCTCAACCTCAATCCGCGGTGACGGCCACCTCGACGATTGGTGGCATGGCGCCATCCACCGCAACACCTCTTCACAACTCATCCCAGCAACGTGGCAGGTGCGTGGATGATCATCATGGCAAGCGTGTACGTAAGATGGAGGCACCTTCACACCTTCGCGCGATGCACAAGGAGCTGAAGGAGCTCGGTTTTGCCATGTTTGGTGCGGAGGCATCCACGATCACCACCGATGATGAATCATCGCCATCGCTTCGACCAACACGAGCACGTGTACCAAGTCATGTGGCAGTGATGGAGCACACCTACTCCATGGCATCGTTGCACTCATCTACAAATATCTAAACTGGTGTGAGTGTATGTGATCGGTGTTGTTGTTGATCAGCGAATGCCAGTTTATCCTGTGAGGATTAGGGCCCTGAAGAGCATCTATCATCTTGTGTTGTTGTTGTTGTTGTTGTTGTTATTGTTGTCTGTGTGCGTCGTGAAATATGTTGGAGGTGTACGTGAGCGCGCCTGACTGCACACAGATTTTTGCGTGGCAAATCGTTGTTTTTTTTGTTTTTCTTGAAAATTTGGGAAGACGCACATGAGATTTTTTAACAACACACACGCAAGACACAACCGATTTATTTCGTACTATTCTTCTTCTTTTTTTTTTTTTGCTGTTGTGTCGTGTGTGTGTGTGCCTGACCAATTCCAGGAAGCAATGCTTCATGCCTTTACTTTGTTGCTGTTGTTGTTGTTGTTGTTTTTGTTGTGCTGTGACTGTGTGCAAAACACACAAGCACACAACGCAAACATACACACGTACACGTCAATGTGTTGAGCTGTGCCTCCTCTCGTCCAGTGGCTTTAACCTACAACGGTTTGATATTTCTTTGTTTTTATTTTTGTGTTTTCGATGGATGTTTCTCTGCATCACATTTTCCAAATGATGAATGCATGATGAAGTACATGCCTACTACCTTCTTTTTTTTTTCCTTTTACGCACATACACACGTCAGCCCATGATGTTTCTCACTCATGTGTTGTTGTTGTTGTTGTTGTGTGTTTCCTTCTTCCCCTTTCTACCCATCCAGTGACTACTTTCTACGTCTGCCTTTTTGTACGTTTTTTTTTTCGTATATGCACAAAGTTATTTTATGTTTTTTTTTGTATTTCTTCTTTTACTACCTTTTGAAGATGATCTTTCATCACCACAGTGCTTATTTATACACGGTTCTGCTTACTTTTTTTTTCTTTTTTTTTTCTTTTTTTTTCGGTTCTGCAGGAAGTATTCATCATGCGTCATGATGCTCAATCACGATGATGATGACAATCAGTACCATGGACCGACGTATTCACTTTTTTTTTGCAAGTCAATAGCGTGTTGATGATGGAGCTTCTGTTTTACATCTCCATCATCATATCATACATTCTTCATCACTTGGCACGACATGCATCCATCATCATCCTCATGTTTATGTTGATGAAGATGATGATGCAGATGGATGCTATCCGGAGGGAGTGCTCTTCGAGCATTGCGTGCATGTTTGTGCTCATGACGAATCAGATTGTGGCGGTGGGCCTTGTGCCATCAACGCATCGTTCATTTCATCAATCTAATTATTGTTTTGACGAAAAGTAATAAAAAGAGATGAAACAAGAAAAGCTCGTGCGGCTTCTTCATCATCGTCATCATCGTCATCATCATGTTTGCGATAGACAGCAGCGGCGGATGTGTTGCCGCAGTAGAGTCAATCCCAATGATGTGCTTCACATTCATAACAACACAAGAAAGAAAGAAAAAAAAGTACAACATTAAAATTTTTATTGTTGTTGCTGGCCCATGTGTGGGCTGATGTTTTCATAAATACCTGCATGTGTTTGTGATTAAACATCCATAAAAAAGCAACAAAACAAGTACTCATGAAGATTATCACCACCACAACAACACTCTGTATGTGTGTATAAGCTGGATACGTGCATCAATCCAATTCTTCTTCTCCGCATGCATGTCTTGCTCGTAGAACACACCTCTCTTGTGAAGCACAGCGTGTGTAACGCTCCTCATCAACAACACACAGACTTTCACAAAACAACCAAACATCAGAGCAAAAAAGCTTCTTCGACGAACAACAACAGATTAAAACACATTCATCGCCGAACAGCTTTTTTCTTCTTCTTCCTCCTCTTCCCCAAGCGCACTCCCACAAAATCATACAGATACCTATCTTCACGAACAGCAACAACAACAACAACAGTACTGCAGCAACACGTATTCACCTCTCGCGCACACATCAACACACACGTTCTTTTCTGTTTGTGTGCGTGTACGTTGGCATCGAATACGATGATGAATGCACAAGACATACATCGTTTGTCAGAGGTTGGCCAACGCCGCCGACTGAGATGGAATGCGTTGCGTTGCACAGAAGTAGATGATGATGATGATGATGAGGATCATGGCGCACCACCTGAAAGCAACCTCACCACGTCTCCAACCACAACCACATCATGTGCCACCTCAACGCATGATGCGTGCGCAAAAGTGAAGAGTGATGATGCAGCGGTTGTGGAAGAGGATGCACCTACAGGCCGCTTTCGTGGTTGTGCCTTGCGCCGTGCGAATGCGTTGACGATGATGATGATGAAAAACAGCACACATGCATGTGATGAGGTGCTGCGCGATGCTCCATCCGCCGTCATTCGTGCCGCAAAACATTTTACGAGCATCAAGCACATCATCAACGTGCGCTTCAACGGTGGCAGCGCGGCGGGTGATGGAGGATCTGCCGTGGACGCCCTTTTTTTTCATCGATATCCACGCAACCAAACCATGCGTACATCATCATCATCAGGAACATCGCCCACAATATGTGAAGATGAGATGGCGATGATGATAGAGAGCATCCCACCTGTGCCACTCTTTTTGCCATTTGATGTGTTGGAGAGGCTTCTGACTCCCTTATCCAGCACATGCACCCATGCTCCATGTGAAGAAGATTTCCCAGAGAGCTCTCAACATCATCGTGCCAACAACACATTGATAAGTAGTGCAACAGGAGGCCTACATGGCACTACCACTACCAACAGACGCAGCAGCACCACCACCAATAACAACAGCATGATGTTGTTCTTGATGATGATGAATACGAGGAATAAGGAGGACGAACAACTGTTCTTGGATGGTGATGGTGATGATGATGATGATGATGGCAGTGCCATGACACACAGCACACATTTTTGCGCAGCTGCACATGCTTCAGATACAGATGATGTGCGGATGAGTGATGATGATGTTCATGTGGAGGATGGAGTTGTGGTTCGGTGCTCAGGTCATCGTGATACCTCTATACAACAACAACAACAACAACATGATGATTGTGTTGATGATGTATCAGCACCACGAGCTTGCCTTCACAGCACCACGATTGGCAAGAACGTCGGCTTGCCCGTCTTCATTTCCGCAAGTGAGAGCGAGCGTTGTGACGCACACACAACCACATCGCTGATGTGTGGGGTCGTGGAGATGTCACCGCCGCCAATTGGACGATGGCATCAACACCAACAACGCGTGCAGAATAATGATGAAAATGATGATGATAATATCAGCGGCAACAACATGAAGAGGCGTGCTCACATGGCGGACATGGCTTCTTCTTTTAGCTCCGTCAATGCTACACCTCCGGATGGCGGTACTTCACCGCCGTTGCACACAAACATCCATCACGGCAATCATCATCATACATCTGTGGTGAGGAGCAGTTTTGTCTTTGATGATGTTGCTTCTCCTCATGATGAGTGTGTTATGGAGAGTTGCTCCCTATGACGTATCTCTCTCGCACGTTCAATGGGATGATGATGATGATCATGATTCATCATGATTGCTCTCTGCGGTGAAGCACATCTACAATGCCAATGCTGGATGACTTGTGCTTCTTTTGTTTTTTTTCATTAATTGGCGTATTCATTCATTCATGTGTGCGTCTTCGTGTTTTTTTTTCATCATCCATTTCATTAATTGTAGTTGTGCGAGTGTGTTTCTTAGTGATGTGTTTTTTTTTTTCTTGTGTATGTGTGTCTCTGATAGTGGATGATGATCATCAACGCTGTGTTTCATCACTTTTTCCTTACAAATTGCCCCAAGCATCTAATGAGCGTTGGTCGGGCAAAGGTGGTGCACGTGCAAACAAGAAATGATTCTGACGTGCCAACATCCAAACTACGTGTACGTCATGCATCATCATCATCATCATCTTCACTGATGGCGTATGAACGTACTACGTGGAACTGAGTACTACATCAACACACATAGAGCAAAGGACGATTTGCTCTTTACTTCTTTTTTTTGTGATTAATTTGTGAGATCGTCGTCATGACGTTGGCGAATGACGCGATGCTGACGCAACACACACTTTCTCCCCCCCCCCGTGTGTGTGTGCGTGTGTGTGTAGATTGGAGTTTTTTTTCTTTTCATTGGATGATTTTGTTGTTGTTTCGTGTACTGGACGTATGTATGTATGTGAATGTTGGTCCTTCCATCTTTTGTTTCATGTGCGTGAGCACCACAACAACGACGATCATCGAGCTCCCCCACATCTTCCGTCAAGCTATTGTTGGTTGATGCTGCTACTACTTCATTTTGTACGTGTGCTTCCCACTCACTAACATCTTTCCTCTCAATACCGGAAAACTTCGTCTTTTTTTTGCCATTTTCCTTCAACATCCATTGCGACGAATACCAGAATTCATGGAGTATCTTCGTTTGCACCACGATGCGCAAAACACACATACAACACATATATACGCAGCCATGATCCAACACACGTACACAGTGTGCTTGGATGATGTAGGCATCATCTCTCCCCCCCACCTATTCAAGGAGGTGGTGGGCTGGTACGCCAAAGATGAATGAGTTTTGTTCGTTTGTTTGCATGAATGTATGTGTTTTGTGTGGTGTCTGTGCAACATATTATCTTGACGAGAAGACACCGACCCAGTGGCCGTCATGACTGATGTGCTACCAACTGAACATGCCATCCTGCAACAACAACAACAACACACACGTGTGTATGCGTCCATCTTCATCACGCTTTTCTTTCTTTTCTGATCTTCTCTTGTAGCGCTATCGATTGCTCCGATTGTTGTTTCGCTGAGTTTGGCCAGCCAACACGCGTGCATCATCGTCATCTGAAAGTTGTGCCGTTGCGTTTTGTTTTTCATTTGGTTTGCACAAAATCTTCAGCTTTCACTCCCGTCAAGTGTTGTAGGACGGACGATTTCATCATCTACACACACCGACATCTCTCCTCAGACTCGTAGGCCATACACAGCATTCATCCATTTGTTTTTTTTTCCTTCCATCTACAACCACAACCACAACCACCCTCCTCAACAAACACCAACCACATCAACGTGGTACACGCAATTGTGTGCGTGTGTGAGCTGCTGACGTACTTTTATATTTGCTTCGTTGAGATGCCCGGCAATAAATCGCTCCGTGTGGTCGTAACTCACGTTGCTCCATCGGTGCCGATGGACGTCTCCAAACACCACACAACGGATGCTCGGCGCGGCCATCAACCTCACCATCATCGCGTACACACGAAGCCGCTGCTCTACGGCGTGTGTGATGACTCCGAGAGCCCATTCAGTATAGCCTCATCCAACTTCACTGACGATGATGTTTCCACCCCACTCACTCTGCAGCCTCTTGATAACAACAACAACAACAACAACAACTTGGACGAGATGCACCACGACGGTGGAGATGGAAGCGTCTTTTCCACCCACTCACGTACACCGGTGTTGCGTACACCAACACTCATTCGTGTGCCGTCGAGCTCCGGTGGCACACACAACAACAACAACTCCAGCTCATCCCAGCGCAACTCCTACGGGGGCGACGAGGACCTCTCCACGCCGCTCGGTGATCTGCATGATGGGCCACCAACATCTGCAGAGCTTCCGCACTTTCGTAGCAACAACAACAACAACGTGAGTAGTTCGGCACGTGTACGCAAAGTTACATTCAGCTGCCCGGATGTTGCCCACATTGACGTCGATGATGATACCTACGCTCTCGATGATGATGTTGATGATGCTCAGCATGGACGTATCCAACACCATGTTGCCATTGATGGCGATGCCAATGATGATCATAAAGATAAAGTGCGCTCACGCTCACGCTCGCCACGTGTTGTGGTGCCAACCGGTGCTGCTGCACATTCATCACACGCGATGGAGGAGGATGAGTGCTCAGCCCCACTTGGATGAGTGAGATGCGGGCCTTGACCTTAACAACACAACACATTAGTAGGCCATGTGCGTGGGTGATTGATGTGTGAAGGGGAGGATCTTTTTGCACGAGCCGGAGTAGCTGTGCAACTGCTCTCCTACATTATCATCATCACCATCATCATCGTACATCGATGCATGGCCTACGACGCTCCATCTCCAGCCAACAGAATAGATGTCTGGGGATGTTTTTTTGTATATTTTGGGTTTCGTTTTTTTGTTGGGTTTTCTTTTGTATGTTGTATCTGAGTTGGCATCATGCATCTCACCTCCCCCTCCCCCCCGCACCTCCCTTGTCGGATTCAGCAACATCGTGTTGATGCATCTTCGCTCTTGGCGCTTATCCTCACTGGCGCAGTTGCGTGCTCCGCATTGAGCAACACAGCGCACAAAAATGCCATACACACACAAACAATGCACAACAGGAAGAAAAAAAAAGAAGATGAAGAGGAGGTATTTGATGATGCTGGGATGTATGATGGACGTCTTCTTGTTTTTTTTGTAAACCTTTGTAGTTTTTTTATTTCGCTGCCGTCGTTTGGAGATGTGCGGTGATCGAGCACGCGTACGCGTGATTGAGGAGGGAGATACTCCATCTGCACACACACGCGCGCATGATGACGAAGGATGAGTGTGATTGATGTTGATGCCACACTGGAGTAGTGTACCAACCTCCTCCGCCTTCCATATACCGAGGTTTTTTTTTGTTTTTTTTTGTTACTGTTATGTGGAGCTATCGTGCTACTCTCCACGCGCATTGCCATCGCTCTCCGTAAATTCGTGAAGACGTAGTGTTGTGTTTTGCGATTGGAGAGAGAGTGAGTGTTTGTGCGTGTATGGGTGTGTGCTTGCATACCAACAACACACACACACATACATGGTGGATGGAGGCCTATTCCTCCTCTTCTCTACTCTCTATACTTGCTTGATCTCTCATCTCTCACGAGCCCCCCATCATCATTTCTCCGCACGTTGCTACTACGTATCTCTACGCTTCAGTTTGTTTGTGTACGTACGTGGATGGTTTCTTTTTTCTTCTTTCTTGTACGTTGAAATACACTATATTCTCTTTTTTTTTCTTCTGATGTTGATGTTGATGTTGTGTGTGGTGCTGTCTTTTTTTCGGTGCGTCGTCGTTGATGAGGAGGTGCGGAGTAGTTAGGGCTGCACACGTTGATGGTAGGCACATTGGCCGCCTTCCATCCACCACCTCATCCAACATCATCATCATCATCATCATATCTCAGGATGTATCTCACTCACAGCCACGTGATGCGGGTTTTCCTCATTGATGTTCGATGTTCGTTTCTTGTTTTCTTGTTTTTTGTTGGCGCTAAGATGAGATAGCCTACATGCCGCAGTTCTGTGCGTGGCACCATAGTCGTAAAGGTTGTGTTGTGTGCCACACGTGTGCATCCAGTGATGATGAAAGTGATGATGAAGCGTGATTGACTGTGTTGTTGTTGTTGTTGTTTTTTTCTGCCAGAAATTGGCAGAATGAGTGCACGAGAATTCCTTCTGTCTGTGTAGTGTGTGGAGCTCCTCTTTCTCCGCCACACACACATGTGTGTCTGCATGGATGAACATCACTGCCATCTTGCCTTTCATCTTCTTCTCTGTTGTACGTTTGTTGTTTTAGCTGTTGTGCTCGTCTTTGTGTGGAGCTCCAGGTGGGTTGCAGTGATACTCATTTTAGCAGCCTCCATTCATACCACCAACATCTTCTTTTCACGAAGGAAGACGTACCATAACACTCACACACGAAAAAAAAAAAGAAAACATCTTCGTCGTCGTGCAACTCTCACCCCAACCATCTATCCTCGGGGTTCGTCTTTTTGTTGTTGTTGTGTTTGTGTGTTTGTGTGTGAGTCTGGCTCAGGAAGAACTGAGTGAGCTTCTTCATTGTGCGTGCACGCCAGTCAGTCCATATATCCTCAACAACATACATACAAGCATCCATACGTACGTACAGCAACACGGATATCCTTCACATGCAGAGACGTTCGTTGCCGCTGCCACAGGATCTTCCCCAGTGCGGCAGTGCATCTCCGGTACAACTCACGTCACATCATGATGATTCATCTCCCCCAATGCCATACGTTTCTGCGGATCCCAATTCTCCAATGTTGGTGCCACGTCGCTGGGTGCGCCCAAACTCACGCCCAAATGGGCTGCAGCTTCCTGCCAGTGCTCCACACGCACCAACCGCACGTGCCAACACACCGCCACCCACACCAACCACCATTTTTGTGCGACGCAGTCGCGTGGCGCCACACTCACCAATTCATGCGCAACGCCGTCTTGCGCGACGCCGAAGAGCAGCAGCAGCAGCGGCAGCATCATTGGCGGGTGTTGTTGGCCCAACAACGGCACCAGTTTCAGTGCGCGATGATTCATCATCTCGAATGAGTGTTGTGCGTTGGCCATCACAGACGCATCCAACTTCATCATCTTCACACACGGCCAGCGTGTTGGGTGAGGGGCGCAAGGCATCATCGCCATCAGAAATGTGCCAAGGCGATGATGATGATGATGATGATGATCATGATCATGATGCGGTGTTGGTGGATGAGAAGCAGCGTTGCTCACATCCATCTCTCTTCATGTCGGAGAAGGAAGGGCAGCGTATCAGCGACCACAGCGATGCCATTCAGCCGAGCATGCACGTGAGTGATGGTGAATCGCTGGGCTTTATCCAGTTTGGGCGTCTTTCCGATGATGCTCTGGCCACAACAACACCCGCACGAGGAGCTCAACATCGTGGGCGGCGTTCATCACTCTGCCGAAGTGGTGCGCCACCCATGGCCACCTCATCCAATGACCGTTTTTCATCGTGGTTTAGTGACGCCAAATCACCACTCGGTGAGGTGCTGGAATTTCCTGAGTTGGCTGGTGTTGGCGAGCCGCTCCATGCGACGACGAGCATGAAGAGCTTGCTTTCGGATTACATCTCATCCATGGGTGGGCCGGCACCACAAGCCTCTCCGCCGCATCGCGCATCGCATGCTGTGGGAGGAAATGTGGTGGTTGTTTCTGCCACTGCACAAGCATCCAACAACAACTCCAACTCACAGGGTGATGCTCCTCCACGCAAAACAACAACATCGCAATTATCTGTTTTGATGCAGCCCAACGCAACCACCAATCGTACACCATCGTTGAAGCACATTCGCACGCCGATCTCAACCCTCTCGCCCACCACACCTCAGTGGCTTCAATCACCATGGAAAACGCCCGCAGATGTTGCTGCCAACAACAACAACACCAACACCAAGAACACATCATCCACGTCACCAACATCTACGCCAAGCAAACTTGAGAACACTGACGCACAGAATGCACGAGGTATGTTGCCAACACCTCTCGTTACCGCAAGTGGGGGTGAGATGCACTTCATGACCACGGAATCTGTCGCAACGAGCACCACCAACAACAACTCCGCCACTGCCTCCCCAACTGGTGTACGTGAGAGTGCGGAGTTGTTGTGTGGTGCGTGGATCACGCAACAACCAAGCCTACTGACGCCTTTGAGTGCGTGCAACCGGGCGCCGAGCTATCGTGGTGAGCGTCTCGCGATGCGTCGCGCAGTTGGCCGCATGAAGAAGGCGGCGGCACCGCTCGGGGCAGCGCAGAAGGCGCCTCGTGCCTCTGCATTTCAGCTCGCCATGTTTACGTCTGCATCGAGTGAGACGAGTAGCTCACCGGAAGCATCCACCAAGGTTATGGATCATCTTGCTGTGCTGCCACTGACACCACATGAGGTGGCTGCTGCTGCGAAGCGGATGGAGATGTCATGCAAGAAGGAGAATGAATCTCTCTTACCACTTCAGATGGAAGGAAAAGATGGTGACGCACAACAACAACAACAACAACAACAACAAGCAACGTGTACGCAGCAACAACAACAACAATTCTTCGAGTGGGTGAAGCATCGATTGATGCCACCTACTGCTGCCCTTGCCTCATCCGATTCACTTGATAGTGCGTTGGTGGATGTTGCGCCACGACGTGCAACCATGAATACCGCAACAACAACCGCGGAGGTGTCATGGTGGTGCCGCAACGCCAATGAATCCATACCTGACTTCAGTAGTTTTGCCATCTAGGAGAGGAGTAGGATGGTGATCAGATTTTTTTTTGTTGTTGTTGTTGTGGTTGTGGTGGTTGTTGTTGCTTCATCTATGCCTCTCCACCAAACGAAGGATCGTATATATTTGTTTTCTTCTTCTTCTTCTTCTTATACCAAACATCATCTCTAAAAACACCGCTACACAAACACGCATCTTCTTCAACTGTGTGTTTGTGGCGGAGAGATCGCCCATGACGTCATGTGCTTCTTCATGCTGATTAATTTTTGTTTTTCCCCACTGACACACACACACACACACACACATACAACTTACGTACGCGCAGCACATCATCACCGCACTCCTTTTTTTTCTTTCTTTCTGAATCATCTCCATCTATTCCGAGGTGATGAATCGAAGCAGATCGAGAAGAAACACACAACACATGTGTTGCTTCTCCCTCTTTACGCATGCTGATCAGCGGATGGTGCCCTACACATGTAGCAGAGATTTGTACGTAGTTGTTGCTGTTTTGTTTTTCTTCTTCCTCGAACCCGTGTGTGTGTGTGTGTGTGCTGATGTGGAGAACGATGAATTCCATCGCACGATCGCTGTTGCTTGAACGTTCTTGTTTCTTTTCTTTTTTTTCGTTTCACTCCTTTCAGTGTTGATGATGATGATGAGCGCGCTGGCTCATCATCATCATCATCTCTGTTCCGAAGCACCTGTGTGGCGGACGTACTCAACGCCTTTCCCCCACCACACACAATCTTTGCACCCTCTCTCTCTCTTCCTCGACTGCTGCCTACCTTCGTGGTGGCAACGTACGCGTGGCTCACAACGGCTGTGCTCAAATCGTGTTGATGTGCGTGCACGAAACACAGCGCACCACCTCTCCTCCTCCTCCTCCTCCTCCTCCTCCTCCACCTCCCCCTCCTCGCTCACGCGTGTTATGAGCTTTTGTATGCCAATGCGATCATGCAGAACATCATCAACGGTGTGCTGAATTGATGATGCAGATGCTCTACCCGTACAACTCATGAGTACATCTTCTTCATCTTCATCTTCATCTTCATCTTGCTACTTCATCTCACACATGCATACATACGTACGTAGGTGCACGTTAGAGCCAAACACACGTGAGTGTTAATCTTCTCGATTCCTCGTCACTGGCCATCTGCCGTGGCCACACGGCGGTATCTCTCTTCAGGGCTTGCTCCACCAACTTACTCTGAACGAGGTTGGTGCAGCCCTTGTTGCTGTGTGTGTTGTTGCTGCTACACACAATATTTTTCGTTTTTTTTTCTCCTTATTGTTGCGGATTGTCTGACTGGGTGGGGGGGATTCACCGGTGCATCATCAACACCCACGCACACGTACATCATCATTCATTATACTACCACGCTCGCAGCATTTTTGCCTTTTTTTTTCGTTTTACACGAACATCATCATGGCACCTCCCTTGCCTGGTACACGCAGCCCGAACTTCATCCACGGCAATCCAACCGTTCAAGGTGATGTGGTTGTGCGTGCGTTTGTTGCCGGCGATGGTGTGCTCTTCCGCATCACGGACACCGCCACCGGCTCGTGGGGCTTCTACAATGATTCAACGAACTCCGTTGCAACGGTACGTTTTGTGCTCGGGATGGAGAGCCGCGTACAACCCATTGGCGGGGTTGTTATTCATCGTGATGAGGAATCATTGATGTATTACGGCACCATCACCATCTATCCGCTCTACTCCGAGCCCGCGTTTCGTGGATACGTGGATTCCTACAAGCTCACCTACGGCTGTGCTGACATCAACGTTGTGATGAACGCCTTCGCACAGCTGGAGAGCAACATAGGTAGCAAGCGCCGATCACTTGAGAGCTTCTCAAGCCCGCTAAAACGCCGCAGCTTCAGCAGCATTGGTGGCTTCCCGAACATGTATGCGAGCGTGCGCTCCATCACGCTACCTTCGTTGACCTCACCACGTCTGGCATACCAACAACAACAACAACGGGATATAATGATGGCGCAGCGTGTGCAATCCAGCACTGACAGCTTCGGCAGCCCATATTCACGTGGGCGCTTGATCAGCATGGATAGCTTGGGCAGCTTGGCACGCAAGCGAGGCTCGAGCAGCAACAACTCAGCCAATCCCACCAATCATCATACCGCCGCCACACGCTTGAAGCCCATCCCACCTCCACGGCCCATCAAGGTGGGTTCCTTCGTTGCCCCACGCAACGACGCACAACCGTCACGCCATTCTCTGGATAGCAGCACATTGCCCGTGATGATGGGCCAAAAGGCATGCTACGCTGAGTACGAAGGTGCCGCCAGTCCTGTACGTGCGTGTATCAAGGCCATTCCAAGTGACGATGCCATCTCCAGCCAGTCTTCCCGCAAGCGCGTTACCTTTTAGATCATACTTTTTTTCCTGTATTTTCACGTTGTACGCTATGTTTTTTTTCTTTCGTTTTCCTTCTTCCTTTTTTTTTCTTTTTGCTACATACCTGTTTCTTTTTTTTTCTTCCTCATCGAACAAGTATACACGTGGCTTCTCCTCGATGTGTGTGCGCGATGCACATATCTGCATGAGGATTCGTTCCTCCACCCCTATCTCTCTCTCTCTCTCTCTTTCTCCCACCGCCCTCCATCACTCCCACCATCTTCACAGGTTGTGATGATCTTCATCTACTCACCTTGTGTGTTGTGAGTATGTGTGTGCTGCTTTTTTTTGTTGCTTTTGTTGTTGCGTTTCCCCCCTCCTTTTTTTTGTGTTCGTGATGTGCTCGCCACTGCTTTTGAAGCGGCAGCGATTTGTGCTGACGCCACATCATTCCGCGCTCCCCTCCCCTGATGCTCACTCCATGCGCACCTCATTAGAAAGGTTGGATGGATGCTCATTTTTTTATTTTTTTGTTTAATTTTTTTTTGTTGCTGAACGAGTGCGCAACAACCCTAGGTGGTGCGGTTATGATGAAATGATGCACCAACTCACTGAGTGATACATCTTCATCCACCACATCAAGCACCTACACACCATCACTCGCCGCTCTTCGGGAGCTCATACGTACTACCAACGAGTCTTTTATTGTGTTTTGTATCATTGCTGTTTATGGTGGTTCAGCATCGACGGATGTGTAAAACCACTCAGTACGACTATCTTCTTGATCCATCAGCAACCAAATAATGCTTTGTTTTCTTTTCTTTTCATTTTCACCTGCCGTTTTTTTTTCGTTGTTGGTTGTTGTTTGGTTTGCTGTTGCTGCTCTGTGGGGATGCCAGTGAGATGTTTGTGAGCAATGGCCAGCCACATTTCCCCCCCTATGGCGTATTTATCTATATGATCAGCATGTGTAGGGCATTGAGGCAGAGGTGAAGCACAGACGTTTTTTTTTTTGTGAGTGTGTGTGTGTGTGTCTGTGTGTGTATGATGAATTGGATTCCATGTATCACAGCCTGGCGATCATTGAACATGTTGCTGGAGCGTTGCGCGCACACACACAGCACGTGTTTCATGTATCTATGCTCACCATGCCCACACCTCACTTTCATTATTCATTGCGGCTCGAATGATGATTATTTGTTTGTTGCTGGTTTTTTTTTGTTTCGCACGTTCATTGCAGGTGGCCATGGACACTGCCTGTGTTGTTGTGCGTACTTCATCATTTTTTTTTGTGTGTATGTGTGTGACGGCTATCTCATCGGCTGGGTATGTATGCCGATGGGGATGCCAATCACATCTTTTCTTGTTGGTGCATCCGCGGCAGCCGTGCGCGCATCTTTTTTTTTTCCTTTGTTCTCATCTTTGCTATAATTTTCTTGTGCTGGACATAATAAAAAAAAGCACAAGAAGCAGAAGTATGAAGAAGGAACTGTGTGCTTCTCATTTGGATGCACCACAGTTGTGCCACCGTCCTGAGGAGTTGTAGCTAGCCCCTCTTTGTGTTCGAGCTCCGATATATGTTTGTGTTGTTGCGCGGCGTGCTCTTTCGCAGTGCGTGTGTGTGGCATGTATATGTGAATGCCTGAGCACACTGGTATAATCTCATGTGGTAGATGATGAATATGACAGACGAAATGAAGAAACGAACACACACGAACAAGATTCGTGAGAGGAAGAGCTCTGCAATGACTCATGGCAGGCATGTTGATGTTGGTTGCTACACCACTTGCCTCGGATATGTGTGTACGTGTGTGTGTGTGTGTGTTGTATGATAATGAAGAAAACAAAATGAGAGATGTGGAGGTGGTGGCACACTGGCACAGTAGCGCATCACCTCTTCAAGAGAGGATTGCTACATGTGTACCGTGCCAAACCACACAACAACAACAACAACAACAACAACACACACACACGAACACACATCATGTGTTTGTCTCGTTTGCTTCTTCTTTCTCCACTGATTAGGCATCAGCCTCCGTTTTTTTTTTTTGTGGTGTGATTGGGTCTCTGCGCTTTATATCCTTCCTTTTTTGTTTTCTGTGAGCACAGATTTATGTTGTTGCGGCCCACGGTTGTGTTCGTGTATATGTTTGAGTATGCACTTTTAATGTTGGCTGCAATCATACCTCCCCCCCCCCTCCACTTTTTTTTTTGTTGCGCAACATCATCATCATCGCCGGCCAGTTGGTACGAATGACTCCACGTGCCGGAGCACAACCTCATTTGTGAGGTATTGTAACTTTGTGTGATGTATGTAATGCGCAACGCACTGGGCAGACAGCAAGAGAGGTATCTGGCCAGTGCATTGACTTATGAAGATTCTTGTGTATGCGTGTGTGTGTGTGTGTGTTGGTGGCTCGTGCCACATCATCACGTACACGCACATCGCTACACCAACAGCATCCCACTGTATATAGAGATGATTGCTGATGAACGAACGAGGTTGGTGTACGTGCTCAACGGTCTTCCTCCTCCGGTTTTTTTTTAGTGATTGCTGTGTTTCTTTGTTTTTTTTTCTTCTTATGCTGGATGGCCTTCAGCTTGTGCCACATCATCACACACGTGTGTGCCAACGATGATGGATGGCGTTCATGGGTACTACCCAGCTCAGTGAGTGTTGTTGTGCGTCTTTTTTTTGTGTGTATCGGGAATATGGTTTGTGCTTCCTCCCCACATCTTTTTTCGTTTCTTCATTTTTTTTTTTGTGAGCCTCATCTTGTACGTTGTGCGCGCGTGCGAAGGGCAACCACATTAGCAGAAGTTTTCATGTTGTGCGGCGCCGATTCTGCTGCTGTTGCTGCTGTGTGTACGTTCAGTAACCTCATCCATCCAGCTCTTCTTCTTCATCATCATCATCTCTCACGTACTCATTGTAGTGTATTTTCATTTGTGAAGCTTCAAGCACAGAAACACTCAGACACACCTTCAATTCACACAATTAGACGTGTGTGGTGTTGCTCCTCCATCATGGCACATATTCCGTGTACGGCTACGGAGGAGGCAGGGATGCTCTCGCTGAGTAGCATCGCCGTTTCATCGCCATTGAAGGATGTTTCATCATCCCTCGTCTTGGCCAAGATTGCCAACAACAGCAACAACTCCCACGTGGTGCATTCTGCTCTACAACAGGCACAATTGCCACAACAAACACACCAACAACAGCTTGTTTCAATCCTCTGCCCCACAATGGATGCCATCATACCTTCCTCACAAGATGGCAGCAACCATGCACGTAGCTCCAAGAGCTCCATTGGTGGCTTCTACAAGGATGGTGTGATGGATCTGTGTTTGCCACAACCACACATCTCTCCCGGTTCCATGTGCGGCAGCCCGGGCCAGTGCCGTGTTGGTGAGGAGCTGCTGCCTGTGGAGGATCTCTCCATGTGGAGCGGAGCTCTGCCCGCGGAACATGATGGTTTTGCACCTCTCTCTGGCCTTCACTCACGTGGCCGTGTGCGCGTGTGTAGCAGCAACCACAACGCTGCTCACCATCATCGCAAGACGAGTGCGCGATCGGTTCCACGAACGGTGGTGTGCGATAGCGATGCATCTCAACGCAGCCTCTCCATCAATGGAGGTGCGCGCACCTCATCCTATTACCGGATGGAAGATGATAATCCGCTGACCACAGCTCACTCACGCACACAGACGGGGCAGAACATCAGCGTTGTGGGAAGTGGCGGAAACAACAGCAGCAGCAGCAGCACCACCAGTGGTGTTGGTGTTAGTGCTGGTGTTGGTGTTGGTGTTGGCAGTGCACTTGCTGACGCCACCTCTGTTGGCCGTTCGTTCTCCATCCCGCAATTCATGTCAATCTCACGTTTGGAAGTTGAGCTGCACCGCCATGCAGAAAATGAGGATTTTGGGACGGATTCTGGCAGCGTCATGTGGAGCTCCTTCTTCCCACACTCGTACTCACGCGGAGATGCCGAACAACAACAACAACAACAGCATCATCATCATCAGGGGCATCTTCACTCCTCACCTACATCTCCCCACGCACCTCCTCCGCTGGGCCGCACCGTCTTGCCCACGTGGAGATGTACCAACGCCAACAATCACCGGCCTCCTCGTCAGGCGCCAACAAAACGGCGCCTGACGGTGGAGCTCAACCACGCACGTGAAGAGATGAAGGAGTTGGGTCTTGTGCAGTTTGATCCAACATGCTCCACACAAGATGTTCTTCATCGCCAACCAGGTAGCCCCGCAGAGGCCCTCTCGCGACCTCTCTCCATCTCCCCAGGACGCTCATTTAGCGACGTACTTCTTCAGCCGGTGCCTGACAACATCTCACAGGGAACATTCTTGCAGCATTCAGTACTTTCATCTTTTGCGTAGATGCGCAACACACACACACATGATGAGAGAGATGAAGATGATGAATTCATGTGCTTGTATTCGTTTACGGCTCACTATCATCATCATCATCATCATCAAAATCATTTCCCTCTCACATGTCTGATGTGTATTGCGTTTTTTGCGTATTCGTTCGTGTTGCAACACACACGTCAATGTGGGATTGACATCGCTGATCTCCGTACATCGCGCAGATGAGGATAAGAAGGTGCTGCATGCACCTCGCCATTATTTCTTCTTTTTCTTCGCACAAGTGCAACACCGCATCGTGCTTGCTCAGTGATGCTTGCTGCCACAACAAACACACACAGATTTGCTCCTTGTGTGTGTGTGTGTGTGGTTGTTGTTCTGGCACACGTCATACTGATCCATCATCTTCACGGAAGTGTGGAGTAGATGATGGAAGCATGGCACATGTTTCTGAAGTGTTTCTTTTGTATTTTTTTTTTGTTGTGTGAGCTGCTGTTGAGAACGGCATTCACGTTGTTGGTTTCATTCTGTGCTCTGCGCAGCATAACTTCCTCTTTTTTTGTTTTCATAGTTGATGGGTGCATCTGTTTTCCCATCCGTTCATCGCGTTCTGTGTGCTGAGTTATTGCGTGTAGGATGAGCTCCTCATGTTGTTGCATCATCAACAAGTACATTTATGGAAGAGTTGATGATCTTCACATGCACACACACACACACACACGCACACCGCTTCGATGATTTTTTTTGTTTTCACGTTCTTTTTGTTTTCCGCCAACTGAGATTGTTAATGATCATCACTCCTCTTCCTCCTACCTCTACGGAGAAGAAGAAGAAGGGTTGTGTTCTTGTATGTGTGCGTCCATGGCTTGCGCACAAACACACATACACACACACACGTACGTGTACCTATCACGTATTTTTTTTCTGCTCGTGATCCATGTTTTATTTCTTGCAACAGCACATCAGAGGCTGTGGAAATGTTTTCTCATTGATACAAACGCGATTTTTTCAGGCTCACTGATGAATACGCGTGTGCTCTATGAGTTGTGCGTTGATGTGTGTTCGTGATCTCACACGTCCAGTCACAGCTGCCACAGGAGAGAGAAGGTTAGGCTTCTCAATGTGGTGCCGGCACGTTCATGGAGCACAACAACAAAGAAACGTCTGACGAAACACACAAACAAAAACAAGGACATTACTTTTATGTTTTTTAGATTGATGCAAACCAAGTTAATTGTGCTTCACAAACTTTGGTATTTTGTACTTTGTACCAAACACAACACACGTACA
>JASAON010001423.1:0-23957 GCA_030849065.1 Jaenimonas drosophilae
CGCTCTACCATCGGTAGGTCCTCGCAATTCGTGCAGGATCACGCCGGTCTCTTCCATTGGAGGGGAGAGGAGGAGCTCACAAAACCAACACCCCACACACGTTCTCACGTGCAAACGATGGCGCACACATACACACAGACTACATGTGTTGCGCTACGCGGGGGAGCAATGCTTCGATGATGCCATGATGATGTTTCAGTCACCACCATCATCAACATGGCATCCTTTTGTTTTTATAGCTCATTTTTTCCCCTGTCCCTATATCTTGTTGTTTGCTTCGTGTAGATATGCCCCATTTTTTTTCTACGACGTTGTTTGTATTGTTGGGATCTCCCTCACCGTACTGAGCTCTTATTTTTCTTTCTCTTTTTCGTTCCAGCCGTTGTTCTTCGCCAATGCACCATGACACGTATGAATCCCCCTGTTGGATCATACCTCCTCACGCAGAAAGAATAAACGGGTTTTCATGTTTTGTGTGTTATCTGTGTTGTGTTCTCCTGCTGCCACCACTGGCTACAACTGAGGTTGAGAATCCAGGCAAATGCGTGGCGGCCGAGAACGCACAGGACGAGTGTTGTGCTCCTGAACATCACTGCCGGCTCTAGGTTTTCTTCAGCTCCAGATGCTTTTTTTTTCGCTTGCTGATTTCTTTATATCTTTTTTTACACCTGTCTTTTTTGCTGTGCTTCGATGCTCATCTACGCGTTCTTTCTCCACTCTCTCTCTCACACACTTTTGTGTGTTTTCGCCCTGTGTGGCGACCAAACACCAGTGACCTACCCGAGACAGAACGTGGACGTACTCAGTTACCACCACCTCCAGCACAACAACAACAACAACAGGAAGATGAAGAGAAAAAAGAAAACGAAGAATAAAGTTAAGAGAGAGAGAGAGAGTGCGCATGCGTGCGTGTGTAGCAGCTAGCAGAACAACAAAGAGAAGAGAAAGTGCGCGTGATGTTTAGAGGGACGCGCAGGCAAACAAAAAAAACCATGCATACCGCATTCTTCAGCATACCATTGTTGCCATATCCTACTCCGTAGCTCGACTGTTTGCAATATGTCGTGGAGATTCAGTTCAGTGACACGAGGAATCATTGGTTTTTCTTTTTTTTGCTCTGCATCTCCCATCTTTTTTGTTTTATTTTTTATTTTTCGTTTCTTCTGCCGCACTGGAACCACATGAGTTCCATGGTGCCCGCGTGTGTGTGTGTGAAGTGGCGTATGTGAATGCATGCGTTGGATGCGTGCCCCTCTCATTCATCATCATTTTCCAGCTTTTGCTGTTCTTCGAGAGGGTTGTTTATGATGCGCCTCTGTTTTTTTTTCTTCTGTTTTTCTTGCTCTGCTTACGCCTTTTTTTTGTTTGTTTGTTGTTGCTGTGATGGGCGTTGTTGATGAAGGTTAATAACAAGAAAAAAGAAAAGAAAAGAAAGTGAGGTCCCGAAATGGAGTATTGTGCAGTCCTTTGCCCACTGCGGTGGCAAAAAAAAATCCATTTCTGTTTTTTTCTTCTTCGTGGGTTGTGTGTGGTTTCAATCACAACCGTCTAGCAAACGTTGCGTGAAAAAAAATTCTCTTTTTTTCTTCTTCTTGCTCGCCGCTGAGTGTTGGAGGTTGAGCGAGAGATTCACTCTTCCTTCTTCGTCTTCGTGAGCGACTTCGTTTGCTGAACAGCGATGTGTTCCCGCTGTTCCTTCAAAGGACCTACGCAACAAACGTTGCAAACAAAACAAAGAAAAAAACAAACAAACAAACACATTGAGCTGTACGAGGACGTGGAGGCCTTCTCTCTCTGTGTGCGGAGGCCTCTGTTTCATTTCATCTTCACTTATCCCGACTGTGATGATGGTCTAAGGCTCCCAGTGCGTGGATGTTTTCTTTTTTTGTACCTTAAACCCCACACCAAAACAAAAAAAGCCCAACACGCCGAAGACTGCTGTGTTTTATCTGTGATTTTGTTGTTGGCGGGCCCTCCCCCCACATCTCCGCCCTGTTGCGACGCAACCCCACACTCACACACACGACCTCCGCACACTCCGCCCTGACGTTTCTGCGTATGAACGTTGGGGTGTGGCGATCATCGTGGTGAGAGATTCATCACGTCCCGCCGCCTTCGAACCTCCTCACACATCGTGGGCAGACATTTCTGTCATGTCCACGTGTAGTGTTTCCGTGAGGGGCTTGGATGAGTGCGACGGAGGGATTGGGGCGTCTGGCGGAGTACCCCAACAAGTGAATTCTGAATTCAATGGCCGTTGATCTTTCTGCGCTCTGTTTTTTTTCTTTTCTTGTTTGTTCCTGAATTTGCTGTTTTTTTTTTCTTCTTCCCTTTCTTGTTTGTTTTTCCTTCTTTTTTTTTTCTATCTGCCCTCCATCAATGTTCATCTGTGGAATGGCGGATGATGATCCATATCATACCAGTGACCTTCTCATTCATGTTTCTTACTTTGATTTGTATTTTCTTTTTGTTGTTTGTTTTCTGTCTTTGTTCGTTTGCTATTTACCCGCGGCAAAGGAGGGGTCTTCCTTCATCTTCAATTTTGTGTTTTGCTCGTCAAAGATTTTTTTTTTTTTTGCGTCGAGTGTTGTTGCGTTCATGGTGATGTACTCATTCCAAAATATGAGCGCCCCCCCCCAAACATGCTTTCTACTGCAAACAGATCCTCCTTCCGCTGTTGGGTAGGTGCTACCCATGACGTTGTGATGATCTAGTGGATAGAAATACGAGGCGGGGTGTATTCACCAATATATCAGAGAGCAGTATCAGCACGTGCATGTAGCTCCTCACACAGCGAACAACAAGAACACACACACGCACACACAAACACACACAACCCTCCTACCAATTCACAGGCACAATTTCTGCCTGACTGCCATTTTTTTTGTTGTTCGAGTCAGTGAGATGAATAAAAAAAGAAAATGGGAGCCATGCGCAATGACGAACACATTCACGCTCTCTCGGTGGCCGAATGAAGGTAAGATGCCTTGGGCACATCAACACACAACGATATGTTCTGTTTGGTGTGGTGCGTATTCCTTTCCGGACGATCTTTCCCATCGATATGGGATAGATAACTCTACTCCCTCGTGCGTGCTCGTTTTCTTCGATTTTTTTTTGTTTGTTGTTCTTCTTCCACCCCTCCCTCACACCTCTTCCTCTTCCTTTTTCCCCCTACCACACACGTCTCTGGACGTATTTTTGGATCTCTCCTCACACGTTTTCGTCGGCCATCGAGTGCTTCGGTTGTTTTCGTCATATTGAACGACCATCTCCGTCAACAGTGCCATGAAACAATCTATCTTTTTTTTTTTTCATGTTTGCTTTTGCTGTTTTTGCGCTTTGCTCGCTCTTTTTTTTGTTGTTGTTGTTGTGTGTGTAATACCGCCACCCTTCCTTGATCAGGACCATCTCAGTGTCGTGGAACTCGCAACACATGTGCCACGATGTTCGTTTCAACACACACTCACTACTCACTCCACACCTCACCCCAGATACACACACAATGGCACACGCTTGCACCCTCACTTCACACCCAAAAAGCAGTGATATGCATGTGTGCGTGCATGATGTGGCCGTGTGTGTGCGCGTGCGTGTGTGAGTGTGTGTTGTGGCCCGCAAACAAACAAGAATGGAGGAGGCACACACATTAGTGAAAGGATGGAGAAAAAAGAGGAAGAAAAGAAGAAGAAAAACCTCGGCTGTTTTCTTTTTCAGGAATTCCTTTTTTTTGTATTTTCTTGTTGTTTCACAATAGGAGTGCGTAGATATGAGTCTGGGCGTGCGTGTGCGTGCTACCCAACATCATAGCAACCACTTCTCCTCTTCCCCATACTTCTTGGGCTTCTTACTAGCTTATCCCGATGAGGTACATACCTGAAAAGCTGCGAAATCGCCTCTTGACGCGCAGCTTTGTTTGCCGGATGATGATGCGCTCTCTCTCCCACTACGCCACACGTCCTACCCCCACCTTCTCTTCTCCTTTGTTGTTTGCACCAACACACATACGTAGGATCAAACCCACACTCACTTTCTTGTTTTTTTTTTGTTCGTTCGTTCTACATCATCTATCACTCCCACCCCGCTCCGTCGCACCACTGGACGCCTTCGAACACACAAACACAAAAAGAAGAATTCATACCCTGCTCAGCGGCTGATTCGTTCCTTTCTCCTTCTCACTTCTCCACGTACACACGCACAGGCTGGCAAAAACACATTCCGGATTTGCAACTTGTGCCGTCGTGGAGGAGGAGATAGACATCAACCGACTGGCCCTCTCTTTATCACATGATTAGCTCGGTGAATTATTTGGGAGGTGCAGCAACTATCGTGTCTGGGTGAGAGAGCTCGCCTGCATCCACACACACACACAACACAACACACAACTCACACACACGTTGTGGTCGCAAGGAACGTGCCGTTTTCTTTCATTTCTTGTGTAAGATCTCCGTTGTTGGGTTTCTTGTTTCTTTGTTTTCCTCGTTGTTTTTTTGTTTTTATTTGTACGTCTCGTTCATCTTGTGCCTACCCTGAGCCAAGCGCGTTGGCCCCCATCGTCAGGCCAACTCATACACCCACACTCACTCTCTTTCCGTTGTTGGTGGTGCTGCACGTGAGGGATGCCTTCGCCCTCGTCGGCTGCCAATCGACGCCGTGCGACGGAGGGCTCGAGCCTCAGCCACACCAACAAGAACGTTTCATCACCACCAACTTCATCCCCGGCCTCCGTTCCTCTCGTGGTGGTCGGGCGCGGAAGCATCTCCACCAAGGTGGACGACGCGATGGAAGATTGCAACAACAACACCAACAACAACAATCATCATCCTCATCATCATCATCATCATCCGTTGCGCAACTCTGCACCGCAGCTGCGTCTTTCGGCAACGGCGGGGAGCATTGGCGGAGGTCCGAGCAGCCCAACTTCTGAGCGACTTCGGCAGCAGTGTTGCTTCAATGGTTGGGTTGGTGGTGAGGGCACCGGCAGCCCGCTTCAGACCCTCGCCCAACATGATGCTGCACGTGAGGTGCAGGGATTAGATGGCCACGGTGGCTCAGCAAGCCGACGCGTTGCGCGCCAGCTCCATCGCACCAACAACGGCAGCAACAGTGGCAGCGGCAGTACATCCACCACGGGGCGACGGAAGCACAAGGCCCGACAGCGCAGCACAGCGAGCAGCTCCAGCGCGGGCTCACCCCTCTCTCCCGCCACTGTGGCCGCTCTGCCCCTCCTTCCCACCCCGGAAGAGAGCGGCCACACACCGCCCCATTCGCCACCATTCCGCATCAGCGCGAACGGTAGCCTTCCTCGTCCTGGCCGCCTTTCTGCCGCAGCTCTGCCACAACAAGGTGCCGCACTACTTCCTACCCGCTGCCCATCTCCCCCGATTCCCGCACGTCGAGCCAACAACAACAACGCCAGCAACAACACTACTCTGGGCACCTCTTCACCCTCTAACAATGCTCACCTGCCAGCTGTTTCGCCAACAAGCCCTGGAAGCCAATTCCCACGTTCGCCGCCAACAACAACGCACAACCACACCTCCTACAGTGGAGGTATGCCAACGCCACCTCTGCGGGAGAGCGCGGGCAGTCGCAGTGGTGGGGCAAGCGGCAGTGGAGCCACACGTAGCAGCCAATGGCTGGGCATGAGTGCGGCACTGCTCGTGGATGATGGCGTAGATGCCACCGCCTCCATCCCACCAGCGCTCTTGATGCCCATCTCGGAGAGCTGCGTCAGCTCCACGCATCAGCGTGCCGACGATGTGGAGGATACCTCATCGCAACAACAACAACAACAACCTACAACACCACCTCCTCTTCCAGCAACACTGACCACCACAACACCAACGGCAGAAGAAGGTGGCTCTGTACGGCGTGTTGCCAGCTTCAAGGAGAAGCAGCGCGCAGGTGCCTTTGGCGGCGCTAAACGCCGTGCGCTTAACGCCTGCGCATCGCCCCTCTCCCCCTCCTCGCCGGTGGTGGCGCAGCTTCCTCACACACCTCAACCACAGTCTGTTGATGAGGAGCCGCCGGTGATGGCTCATCATCCTGCCCCATCCCCACCAAGCGATGCGATGCCGGCGCTCCTCACCAGCCCGCGCGCGACGCGGCCTCCTCCGGCCGATGTGCATCCCAACACCTCCTCCGCGCCTTCCATGACTGCCACAACAACGGGTGGTGGCGCGCATGTGGTTGAAGCGATTCCTCCGATGCGCAACAACAACGATAGATCTCAGCAACACCATCAAGCCTCTCCACCATCGCAGCTCCCGCCGACACACTCTCCACGCCGCCTGAGCCACGCTGAGGGAGCCCTCCTCTCGCCCAACAAGGCGGCGGTGGCGGAGAGCGGCCCGCCACCTCTTCGCGGCCTTCGTCAGCCCTACTCGCGACGCAGCGTTGCGATGGATGAAGATGGCGGCACAGCACCAGCCACCACCACCACCACAACAACATCCACGGAGCTCCCACAAATCACCTCTCCACGTTCCGCCATCACCGCACCACCCCCGTTGCCGTTCTCGGCGGAGATGCAGAACGGCCCGGGCACCAACTTGAGCGATGTGATGGAGTTGCTGGAGTCGGCAGCCGGCGAGAATGATGGAGATGATGCTGATGCTGAATGTGCGGGTGAGGCTGGCCTCTCCATCGCCATTCCCTCCCCGCCCCGTCTGCCATGCCCATCCGTCTCCCTCACCCTCTACCAACATCCATCCTCGCAACAACAACAACAACAACTACTCCCCAGCTTCTCGCCCACCACGACGGTGGCGTCATCAGCACCAACCACGTTGGCTGCTGCGAGCCTCACGCAGCCCGGCCTCCTCGGCCCGCTGGCGATGGTGGATGGGGCGAGTGAGTCCGCCAGTGATGGGGACGTGGAGAGTGTTCTCAACGCCACCGCCAATCACCCGAGCGCATTGTTCGTCTGCGACGCCGACGGCAACGATCCTGTGCGGCTGATGATGCCAACGCCCATTTTTGGCACCGCTGATGGCATCCCCAATCCTCCTCCGCCACCTCCGCAGGGTGCCTCCACAGCGAGCGAACATCCAGCCTCCACGAGCACCTTGGCCTCGCACCGCGGGGGCAGCGTTCTCGATGCGGCGACGAGCGGCCTGCTCCGCCGCTGCTCCACCGCGAGCAGAGATGGCACGGGGAGCGCGGGTGGGCCCTTGTCTGTGTCAGCGAGCTTCACGGCGAAGGCTGGCGGCACCAACACCAACAGCTCCGCCAACAACACCAACAACAACAACAGCACCCACCGAGAACAACACACGACGATGGAGAGCAGCCTCATCTCACGCACCATGTCTTTCCCACTTGGGGCGAGCATCTCCGCCGCCGGCGGTGAGCGGAAGGAGCGTGGCAAGATGATCCCAAGCCGCTCTCCCGCCACCGTCAGCCGCTTGCCGCAGTACCCGAGCTCCACCAGCTTTCTGACGGAGGAGGGTGGCGCCACACCTCGCAGCGCAGATCCCAACACCCCGCACAGTCTTGCGCAAACGCATGCGGGGATGGTGGTGGACGACCCACTCGCACAATCTCACAACGCCGAGATGTTGAGCTCCACCTTCACGAGCTTCGCTGCCACGAAGGAGAGCGGCCGCATCAGCACCTTTTCTAGTTTAGAGTACAGTATGCGCAGACACCACGGCCTCACGCGGCAACAACGCCGCCAACAACGGCGGCGGCAATCGGTGCCACCAAAGACCACCCCAGTTGCGCCACGTGGAGGCAAGAACAACAAAACCAAGAACAACAAGGCTGCGGATGATGTTCCTCCTCTCGTGGCCGATGATGATGATACCGTGCGTGAGCGTTGTGGGAGTGTGCGGGATGCCAATTATCATCTCATGATGGATGAGGAGGAGCTCCATGAGGCAGGGCCGCCTAATGTCGTTGGCACTCGCTGCTCCGCCGAACACATCTTCATGGCATCGTACGAGCTCATTGAGATGTTGGATCATATGGTTCCTGCATCCACGGCCAACAACACCAACACCAACACCAGCAACGCCAGTACTCCCGTGGGATCTTCACCGGTGGCCCACTCACCCAACACCAACCCCACAACAGCAGCGGCGATGATGATGATGGCGCACACGCATCGCCACAACCGTGATGGTGGCTTCTCCCTCGGCAGTGCCTCCACCTCCTACAACGTAGAGCCCAGGGAGGAGCCAGACCCGTTCGTGGATTGCAAGATTCATGCGCGACTCCGTTTTGATGCGGAGGATGGCGTGCTCATCCTCGCCCCACGTGATGAGGTGGAGAAGTACCTCCTCGCACCACGTCAGGATAGTGAATCCTGCAGCGCCACCTCGCCCACCGCCTCCTCCCCGCTCACCGCACCGAGCGGAGATGGTGGTTGTGGTGGTGGTGGTGGTGCGGAGGCCGATGGCGCATGCCAATGCAGTGAGGAGCGAATCACCAAAGATACCCGTGGAATGGATTATAGCAAATACAACGCACATGAGCTCTACGCGTGTTGCTCCGTATGCAAGCGCCGCCCCGCCTCCTTCTTGTGTTTGTGCTGCTTCACATCCTTCTGCCCCTCGCACGTCTCGCAGCACTACGCATCTTCTCCGAATCACGCGTGTGGCCTCTATCTCAACATTTTGGATATCATGACGAGCTTCGATCGTGTGTTTTGGTGCGAGGTGTGCCAACGCTTCACGTGGAAGTATACGGAGATTTATGATCCGTTGGTGGATCAGGTGGCCTACACACGTGGCACCTATCTCTCCTCTGCCGCACGTGATTTGCATTGTGTTGGTTATGAAACATGCCTCATCAATCGCGAGGATGAGCCAACGGTTGGCCTCTCCACCATCACCGCACGCACGAGCCCGACGACGCGGCTTCCGCCACCTTTAGGGGAGATGGGTGAGTGCCCCAGCGGGGATTATCTTCTTCATGCCCTACTCAGCCCACTACACTCGGGGGATGATGCATCGCCACAGCAACAGCAACAACCAGTGAAGGAGAAGGAGGAGGAGACGGAGGAGGAGGGTGGCACCACCACGCAGCAGCCGGAGAAGTGCATCGCCCCATCTCAACTCTATCTTACTCCTGAGCAGCTCAGCATCCCGCCAAATCCAACCACCCCAAACGTTTTCCTACCAAATAATGATAGAACGATTGTGCCGATTGGCGATGCCGTCAACGCCCTCTCCGCCATCAGCGTGAGCGTGCAAGGCTGGCGTAGCACCCAGGAAGATGCGGAGAGCGTTTTCACGGTTATTATTCCATCCTTGCATCAGCAGAGCCTCACCTCCACGCAGAATGATGGCCTCTGCGGCTCGCCGCTCACCGCCTCGCCACATGGCTCCCCCGCGGGCTCCCCCACGCGGAGCATCGATGCAGATACCATTCCCATGGCGGTTTATTGCGTCTTTGATGGCCATGGCGGTGATGCGGTGGCCAAGTTGGCCGCCGCACGCTTCGAGCAGCACCTCCATCAAGCCATTCAACGCAGCCGGCCCGAGGATGTACGTGCGCGGGCGCTCTTGTGTGCGGTGAAGTCGGAGTCCTGCATGGGGCGTGGCAGCAAAACCACACGTGCGAGCCTTGGCCCAGCATGCAGCTACACCACGCCACAATCATCACCATGCTCGAGCCCAAAGCAGCTTTCACTTGGCCTGCGCAACAACGGCACAACACCACCTCAGCAACTATCCCCACAACGCATGAGCGTACCGGATTCAATGATGGAGGAGCTGGTGCTACCCTCGCCCAGCATGACGGCTGAGAGCCTGAAGCAGCATGTGGCGATGCAGGAACAGCATCTAATACCATCAGCCTCCTCACCACGCGGTGCCCCGACATCTCCCACCGCCGCTCTGCGCAAGATGGAGACCACCACAGAGACGGAGCGCCAGCTTCTCGAGCACCAACAACGTCTCAGAAATGGCGGCATTCATTGCATAATCCCGAACACCACCGTGTCTAGCACACAGATGGAGATGCTGCGCACCTACTTCTCCAGCATCATGGAGGATGCGATGCTCTCCCTCGATGATGAGCTCCACAAGACGGAGGAAGGCAGTCGTGGCGATTATAGCAACATGGGCTGCACAGCATGTGTGGTGGGCATCACGAGCAACTTCATTTTGTGTGCCAACTTGGGTGATAGTGGGGCCGCCTTCTTCACCGCACAATCGATGGAGCTCATGGTCAGGAGGCACCGGGTGGGCGATGAAGCAGAGACAGCACGCATCCTCGGCGCGGGTTATGCGATTGAGCGCGACCGCATCGAGGGCATGTTGGCGGTGCCACGTGCGCTCGGTGACTTTGATTTCAAGCAGTGCGGCGGCAAAAGTGCGCGAGAGCAGGCTGTGTGTGCCGTGCCGGAGGTCTCCATCCGCCCCGTGCCCAGTGATGGCGAACGTTGGGGCGTCCTTCTTGCGTGTGATGGCGTCTGGGACACCGCGACGAACCATCAAGTACATTACGCCCTCATCAACACGGAGAATGATTTGGAAGTGAGCGCATCCGCGACCGCCGCCATCCTGCGCGCGCAGGAGTTGTTGCGTGGCCCACACGGTGAAGTAGATGGCGTGGTGAGTGGTGTGCGTGGCGAGGATGAGCGTGGCAGCCCTGCCCCATCCGCGGGAGCTCCCATTGGGGGAGGTGGCATCAATGCGCGCCAATTGGTGGCGGCGGCGGGGGTTCTCGCGCAGTGCGTCGCGCCCGCTGACAACGACGAAGGCATCGGCTTGGATAATTGCAGCCTCATCTTGGTTGAGCCACACCGCGAGTAGCTACGGCACTAACAACAACATAAGAACACACACACACGTACACACACACACACACACAGACAAATAATAAACGGCACAAGTTATTTTGGCTGACCAGAGATGATGATGGCTACATGGGTGAGGCTCACACAACGGAAGAAGCCTCACGCCTGCATCAGTCACCGACGTTCTTGTCTTGATGGTTTGGATATTTGTTGTTGCTTTTCTACGTTTTTCTTTTTCGTTCTCTTCTTCTTCATTCCATCACGCACGCGTGTGCTGTGGGGGGCTCTGCGCACCCATCATCATCATCATCATCATCTAAATGTGTGTTCCGTGTGTGTTTTTTTTTTTCCTGCCCCTGCCACCACTCACGGTGCTGCCGCTTGCTTCGCTTGACTACGTACGCAAGCCGCGCATTATTATGAAGACGTTTGTACGTGTATGGCAGGGGAGCGGCGTACATTCCCACAACGATAGATGGATGATGAGGTGTGTGAGGGAGGTGGGGAGGGTGGACGATGTGTGGTGGTGTGTGTGTGTGGTGATGATGATGGTGATGATACTCCGTTCTCAACGTCATCCGCTGCCCCCCCTACCCTTTTCCTCTTCCATCGAGTTTTTTTTTTCCTTTTTTTTTGTTGTTTCACTTTTTTCCTTCTCCCTCCACAACATGACGTGATGGATGTTGGGTTGCGCTGCATCTGATCTCACCGATTCATCTTCGGGCAAGTTGGCGCGTCAATCCAACGTTAGAATGAATAGCATGGCGTAGTGCACCTTCGTAAAACAAACACAAACAAACATCTTCTTCTCATCCATGGCATGGGTGAGAGGGGTTCTTTGCTACCCTTGCTGTTGCGATGCTCATCATCATCATCATCATCATCATGATGCATGCGCGCTTCTTTTTCTTCTCTTGATGTTTCTTGTGTTTGTGTAGCGTCGTACGTAACGTCTCACAACACACTTTGGTGTGTCTGTGGGAGCAGGACAGATCAGCCACACATGATGCAGGCACCGCAGCTCCACACGGCAGCATCAGCGAGCCCGCCGCATCGACCGGCTCGGCATCATGCGGCCTTTGTTGGTACAGCGCCATCTTCATCATGTGTGCGGGATGGCCATCATCACCCCAACACCACAACCACAACAGCGGCCGTTCCATCTGCGTCCTTCATGGCACATTTATCGTCGGGCCCACGACCTCACCGCCGACTTACCCGCTTCAACAACAACAACAACAGCATCAGCACGAACGTTGCAGCCTCATCCGCGTACACGTCTTCTTATGCTTCGTCTAGCACACTTGGATGGGGTGAGCGAGGTGATGCAGATATATCCTACTCGTCCTCCTACTCCAGCCCAGCTGCCTCGCCGTCTCTTGTGGCGGCCACACCCCCACACACCAACATCAGCGCCATCCAACACAACATGTGTGGCACACACACAGGTTCATCCGCGGGAGATGCCACAACAACGGAGGATGATGATGAGCCGCACCTCCGCCACTCCTTCAACGTCGTGCGATGCGCGGAGAGGATGATGATGATGGAGCTGCACACCACAACCAATCATCATAATCTTGCCGAGAAGGAGCTGCCGCTGATGGATGATGTGCCGCCGTTGGGGGTGAGTGCGTCAACGTGGCGCATTCCTTCGCGAATGAGCGCCGCCTCCTCCGATCCTAGCAGCTCCACGATGGATGAGGAGGCGTCGATGATGGTGGCGTGGAGGCGCGGCTCCACGGCGAGCCACCACGACGATGTGCGGATTATATCTGCGGCCAGCACCATTAACAGCGATGGAGGTGGTGGTGGTGGTAGCAGAGTGCGTGAGCTCAACATGCGCGATGATCATGGCTCACAACACAACCGTCTCGGTGAGGTCTCCACGGGAAAGATGCGGAAGGCCTACCGCTTCCTGCACCTCCACACGGACCCGACGCACACAACCACAAGTGCGGCAACTGTACATGATGATGATGATGATGATGATGATGAAAATGATGAAAATGATGGTGATGGTTGGTTGTGTTTTGGTTGTGATGAGAGCCATGAGCTGATGTTTCCGTCGATGCCCTTCTTGGCGGCATGGTTGCGCAATTACTACGCAACGCAAAGCGTTGGGTGTGAGGCACCACGTGTCGCGGTGCCACGTTTGCACCTCCATCGAGGTGGTGAAGGGTGCCCTTCTTCTTCTTCCAGTGGTGAGGAGCCTTCATCATGTGCAGCACATACCTCCACATCCACCTGCACATCGCACCGCCCCCTTCTTCGGCTGCGTGAAGGAAGCCCGTTGAGCTCACCACTTCTCTCATATCGTGAGGAGCAACTCACTTCGCGTTCCGTGGATGCTCAACAACGCCCATCCATGTGCCGCCAACATCTGCGGCAACACGCGATGGAGTACGATGAAGAGATCAAACGAAGTCAGCGTGAGCGGGAGGAGGCGGAGGCGTGGCTCACGTGTACGACTGCCATGAACGCCATGTGCGTGATGCGATGTTGATGGAGTATCATCATCGATGCACGTTGGTGTTTCTTTTTCTTTTTTCTTTTTTCTTCTTTTTGTGCTCTACGGCTGATGGTGTTGTTGCCGTGATTCATCTGCTTCTGCTTGGCGATTGTATATGAAGATGATGGTGAGATGATTGTTCTTCATTGTGTGTGGGTGAAGATGCTCGATGGATGTGTCTGGGTGGCCAAGCCACATTAATCCGCATAAACGCATCGCGTTGGGCAACACCTCTCACTCGTGTAATTCCTTTCTTCTCTTCATTCAGCTGTACGTTGAGCACGAACAACGTGCCGACTAGTGTGTACTGACTCCACGAAAATTGTTGTTGTTGCTGTTATTGTGTTGTGTTGTGTTGTTGTTGTGGCTCACACACGTCGTGGATGTGATGGTACGTCTTCCTTCCTTCTCTCTCCGCATCCATCTTCAATCATCTGGGTTTGTTCTGTCAGGCATCTGCACTTAGATCATCCAGATTTGGACCACACACACACACAAGAATACAGACACACACGCACACAACTTGTGCTTGTCATACGCAGACAACAACAACAACAACGACCAGACTATATTTGTGTGATACTACAACCACGCACACATACCCACCTCATTATCCAACCACAGACAAACCAACATCAACCCAGCCCATCCATCAATATCATCATTCACACACATACGTACACCACTGTGCCATGAATCCAGCAACCGTGGTGAAGCACCTCTCCTTCCCACCTTCACCGACGACGGAAACAGAAGGTGCAGACATGCCACGATCTGCACGTCTCGAGCGCGGTGTGTTTCTGGCCAAGGAGGATGGAGCGCGATACGCCATTGTCATTGCGCGCATCGTGGAACTGCGCCGCCTCGGCATGTTGGCCACAGCAGCACGTACATCAATCCAACAAGATGGATGTTGCTCCGCCACGGTGCTTCATCGTTGTGCGTTGGCATCTGAGGCCATCGCAGAGGGAAAAGATGTTACAGAGGCCATCATGATGGCTGACGAAGGCCGCTCAACGTGCCGCACCACAACATCGATGCCGTCGTCTGTTGGCGCACATGGAGCCGCATCGATGCAGCCAAAGGGTACGTGGGGTGGGGGTGCATCGGCCACATCCATGGGCCTCTCCAGCTCGCGCTCCCGTCCACGTACACCGAATCCATCAAACCCAGCCAACAACAACAACATGCGCAGTCATCAACGCACCTCTGATGTTGCTGATGATGATGATGATGAGTACGACGCAGCCAGGATGGATGTTTCATCAATCCCCGGCCTCGCCTCGCGAGAAGTTACGATTGCCTCCATTCAGCACACTCAGGTGCCAGAACTTCATCTCTCACACAACGTCAAAGATGTTGATGATGATGATGATGACGATGATGGCGTGAAGGTACGATCATCCTCCTCGGCGGCAGCATCAACCACACCACGTCGGCAGACGGAAGCACACACGGTACATAGCATCGTGGTGGATGATCGCTGCCACGCCACCAAGAAGGATGAGGAATCCCGCCGTTTGGAGGATCTCGCCCAGAGTGTGGCGGCGCTGGAGAAGCGCACGGAGCTGCTCCAACATGATGCCTGTGTGTCGGTGGGCCTCGAGGTGTTGGCGCTGCGCAGGTACTTGCGCGATTTGGAGGCACGCACCGATCATGTTGTGGCGGAGGAGGATGGCCGCCACCGCGGGTCGCGCTCCACGTCTCGACCACCTGCGGTGCGTTGATAGCAACAACGTAGGTGCGTGTGCTTTGCACCATACCACAGAAATTGTAGCCCTGGGTTGTGGCACAGAAGACCTTCACTTCTTCTTGTATTCATGGCGTGAGAGATTGAGCTCCGCCACTCAGTTGCGAAGTCTGTGCGTTTCTTTCCTCCATCATCAAGATCATGTTGTGTTGTGTGCCAACAACACACACACACACACATTCATCAACGACCTGCACAACATTCATGATTATGATCCTACTACCATCGCGCCCATCTCTCTCTCCTTCTATACATGTGCTCATGTAGTTCCAACACATACACACACAACACGAGTACTCCTCACAACATCATCACACACATGCAGACGAAGCTTGTTAGCCCATCATTGCAGTTGTTGCGCCAGGGTGGCGGGCGCATCTCTGCCGGAGATGCCCTTGCCGGCAAGCGCTACCTCCTCATCTACTTCAGCGCGCACTGGTGCCCGCCCTGCCGAGCCTTCACACCACAACTGAAGGCGTTCTACGAAGCTCATCACGCCAACAAACAGTTTGAGGTGCTCTTTGTGTCTCTGGACCAGACGGAGGAGGAGGCTGACAACTACTTCCGCTCCGCACACGGGGCGTGGCTGAAGATGGGCCAGGCGGAGGCCAAGACGATGGGCCAGGCGTGGATGAGCAAGTTTGGTCTGAGTAGCATCCCATCATTGGTGGTGGTGGAGCTCGGGGCGCAGTCAGATACCATCGTCACAACATGCGGGCGAATGAAGGTGGCGAGTGATGCTGGCGCCGACACATTTCCGTGGACGAACGCCGACGCGGAGAGCCAGGCACAACAACGCAAGATGAACCTCATGCTCGGCGGATTCTTGTTGCTCCTCGTGCTTTGGTACATATTCCCCCGGTGAGTGTTGTAGTTGGATTGGATACACCATCAGAACACAACAACTACAACACCAGCCTACATACACACATGGCATCCTCCAAGACCAAGAAAACAACAACAACAACAACAAAACGAACACATTTAACGCGCAAAACGTTTCCACGACGAGCAGTGATGCGGTGGCGGTTGTGTCATTGGTATGAGAACATCATCCACGTACTGATGCCACTCGGTGAGTTTGCGAGGAACAACGCCTGCCAGTTCTCTCGTTCTTTTTTTTTCCCTTTTCCTTTTCCTATATTTTCGTTTCATGAATGTAGTCCAGGGTTCCGCTGCATCAACAAGCGCGAGCAAGATGATGTTGCTGATGCATGTTTCACAATCCTCCAACATACTTCCTCCATCCTCATTTATTCTTGCGCCAGTCTCTACATGTGCGGGCATTCATCACTTCCCTCGCACTCGTAGCCCCCCTCTCTCTCACGCACACACACACGTACACTTGAAAGACTAACACCCCAACAACAACAACAACACAGAAACTAAGACACATGCCGGAGGAGTCAGAGCAGGCGGCCTACATTGCGGAGTTTTTTGCACGTGATGAGGTGGCGAAGGAGCGTTGCGATAGACGTGCCTACGCCGCACTGGATCTCTGGGGTGCGGAGCCACCCTACACGCCACAACCAGAAGATGAATCGGGCATCATCACTGGATTTTGGTTATATGCGTGGGTATCGCCCATTATGGAGCTCGCCGCGCAAGAAAAATTGATGATGGATGGACTGCCACTCCCCACACGTGAGCTCCGCGCACACAACGCGGGCTGGAAGCTGTCGCAGGAGATGCACCGCCAGCGTTGCCGAGAGCATGCGTGGGATGATTTTGTGGGGATGCTCGTGCGCCGATCCTCTGCGGAGGTACCACGCACATGTTCGCAGCGCTTCATGTCAAAGCTCCGGCAATGTTTGGTGCAGGGTGGTGGAGGTACGCCATCCATCGTGGCGGAGATGGATGAAGATGCCGTTGGCGTCATTGAGCGCATTCATCGCCGACCACCAACAGGTGAGGCAGGCCTGCAGTGCTACGCAACGGTGTCATGGCCATCCTTGCACGCACATACAACAGTCGTTGATGCCACACCACCACGTGTTGGCGTTGGGCCGCACACCACTAACAGCAGAACCTTCACCACCAATGAGCGTGTGGAGGAGCTACAGTTTGTGTTGCCACAACAACAACCAGACTCTGGCGATGGCACACATCATCTTCCCAGCACTACACGTCTTAGCCCTGTTGGGATGTCCGTGATGTGGGGCCTCTTTTGTAAATTTGGTTGGCACCTCACCGCCCCACTCCCCTTCCGCCTCCTCCGCGACACCCTCACCGTCTTCGTTCCCATCATGTTGAAGGTGCTCATTGAGTACATTGATGGGGCATCCAAGGATGATGCGCGTGCGTGGTGGTCGGGCATTGGCCTCGCCCTGGCCTTCTTCTTCTTTGTCTCAGCACGCACCTTGATCTATAACAAGTACTTCCACCTCTGTGAGCGTTGTGCGTGCATGTGGCGTGGCGCACTCTGCGCCCTTATCGTGGAGAAGTGCATCACCATCTCGAGCAAACCACTCAGCCTTCCATCCATGAATACGGGCCGTGTGATAAACATGCTCACCTACGACGCGGAGAACACGGAGGAGTTTATCTTGTGGTTCTGGACGTGGTTGGGCTCCGCCACACAACTCGTGGCGGGCATCGTGCTGCTCTATCTCCTGGTGGGCTGGAGTGCCTTTGTGGGGATTGTGGTGCTCATCGCACCCATTCCGTTGCAGAGTTGGCTGACGACGCGCATGGAGCTCGCAGTGGAGGATAAATCGGTGGCCACCGATGCACGGCTGAAGGCGGTGAATGAGTTTATGGGTGGCATCCGTGTGGCCAAGTTTATGGCGTGGGAGCCCGCCTTCATTGTTGCCATTGAGGAAAAGCGTCGGGTGGAGATACACCACATTCGGCGTGTGCAGCACCTCGAGATCATCATCAACGTGGTTAATAACGCCGCACCCAACCTTGTCTTTGCCGTGGTCTTCATCGCCTTCACGTGCAGCGGCAACACCCTCACCCCCGCCATCGCCTTCCCCGCCATCTCGATGCTGGGGATTTTGGAGATGCCCTTCTACTGCATCCCGCGACTGATCCAGGCGTGGGCAAAGTTTCGCGTATCCATGACCCGCATCACGCGCTTCGTCGAGTGCGAAGATAGCGAGCCACACCTGCGTGCAGTGCTGGAGGAGCTTGAGGAGGAATGGGCGAGCTCTAAAAACAACAACAACACCAACAGCAGCAACAACAACAACAGTGCCAGTAGCATGAAGTATGCTGCCGGCAAGTGTGCAGAGGAGGGTGCGGATATGCCACATGAGCGATGTGGGGCCATCTTTGATGGTGCCACCATCTCTGCCTACGTGGCTCGCAAGTTGGCCACGAAAGCAGCCACCAGCCTCAAGAAGAAGAACACCACCAAAGACAGTGGCAAGAGTGATGATGATGATGATGATGATGATTCGTATGAGCTCTGTGCCAAGGACCTACTTCGTGGTGTATCGTTGCGCATTCCTCGTGGGAAACTGACGGTGGTTCTTGGCCCCACGGGGAGCGGCAAATCGACGTTGTTGGATGCGTTAATTGGCGCACTCGAGGTTCGGTGTGGCCAAGTGGCGGCGGAGTCTTCCATTGCCTTTGTGCCGCAACAGCCGTGGATCATGAATGCCACGTTGCGTGAAAACGTGCTCTTCTTCGCTGATATGGACGCGAAGCGCTTCGACCGTGCCCTCTCGTGCAGCCAACTCCTCTCTGACCTAAAGTTGTTGGCCGATGGCGTTGAGACGGAGATTGGTGAGAAGGGCATCAACCTGAGTGGTGGGCAAAAGGCACGCGTGAGCCTTGCACGTGCGGTGTACGCCGACCGTGAGCTGTACCTGCTGGACGACCCTCTATCCGCGCTGGATGCCCATGTGGGTGAGCGTGTGATGGAGGAGTGCGTGTGTGGCGCACTTGCTGGCAAAACACGCCTACTTGCCACACATCAGATTCACTTTGCCAATCGCGCAGACTTCATCATCGTCCTCACCGAGGATGGCCGCATCGCTTTTCGTGGCGATGCTACGTCCTACGCCATCTTCTGCGATGTGCAATCGGAGCTCCCGCGTGATGTGGATGTGGGCGGCTCTCCCACCACCGCGATGGAGGCAGATCCTGATGCCGCGACCTCGGCGGAGGTGATGGACCTCATTGATGAGAGCTCACCCATCCTCAAGCGTACCAACGATGTGGGCCTGGAAAACAAGGATGCAAAATATAAGAAGGAGGATGAGGAGGACGATGGGGATGATGGTGCGGCGGCTGCCTCGACGGGCAAGCTCATGACGGTGGAGGAGCGGGCGGAGGGCGGTGTGCCGTTGGCCACCTACATTCGTTATGCCCGTGCGTGTGGCGGGCTGCATCTCTGGGCCGCCATCATCGCTGTAGGCATCACAACCGAGGTGGGCATGATCTCCTCCTCCTTGTGGCTCTCACTCTGGTCCACCCACGCGGTTGCTCTCACCGACACCCAGTACCTCCTCGTGTACCTACTCTGCATCCTCCTTGCCATTCTCGGTGAGCCGATGCGACGATTGGTGGCCTTCCCAATCCTCCGTGCCGGTTGTGCCAACCTACACGCACAACTTCTTCGCTCGGTGAGTGCGGGAACCATGCAGTTCTTTGATACCACCCCACTTGGACGTATTCTCAATCGCTTCTCCAAGGATGTCGGCCAGGTGGATGATCGTCTTCAGCAGGAGTGGACCTACACGCTTGACTTCTTCTACTCCTTCAGCTCCTCCCTCGCCATCATCTTCATCACACAACCCTTCTTGGTCTTGGCCTTTGCCCCGTGCTTCTACGTGTGGTACCGCGTGCTCATTTACTTTAGTGCAGCAAAGCGGAGCATTCGCCGTTTGTGCAACTTGACAACCTCACCCATCCTGGCGCGGCTGTCGGAGGTGATGGCGGGCAAGTGGACCTTGGCTTCCTATGGGGTGGCCAAGAACGCCCTACGTGGCTCACTCACGATGCTCGATCTCCTCTTCAGCTGCAACTACCTTCAAACCATGTCGGAACGGTGGGTATCGGTGCGGGTGGAGATGCTGGCCAACACCCTCATTGCCCTTATTGCCCTCAGTGCCATCATCAGTGCCAATCGTGGTGCGTTGAGCAGCAGCCATGTGGCCATGCTGTCACTGAGCATCACCATGTCCATCAAACTGAGCAACATTCTGAATGAGCTCCTTAACATTGGCGCACAAATGGAGGCGTGCATGAATAACGTGGAGCGCATCTTTCACTACGTGGATCACGTGGAGCATGAGGTGGGGGAGGAGGAGATGCAGGCAGCGGTGACGGAGCATGAGGAGTCGGTGCGAGCCCTGCTCGAGCGCACCTCCAGCACCGCCGTCGTTGTCATGAATCATGTGGATGCCGAGGAGGACCACAATGCCATTGACGTAACCTCACCACTCTCACCCAGTGGCGGCCTCTTTTCAGCACGTCGTCGTCGTGTTCCTCCTGGCACCATCGTCTTTAGCAACGTCAGCATGCGCTACCGTGATGGCCTGCCACTGGTGTTGCGCAATGTGAGCTTCAGCATTGATGCTGGCCAAAAGGTTGGTGTCGTGGGCCGTACCGGCAGTGGCAAATCCACGTTGCTACTCGCCTTCCTGCGTCTTGTGGAGGTGTGCGAGGGTGAGATGCACATTTGTGGCAAGCCGGCACGGTCCTACGCCCTGCGTGAGTTGCGGCAGCTCTTCTCCATGATTCCTCAGGATCCCGTCTTGTTTGAAGGCACTGTGCGGAGCAACGTGGACCCTTTTGGCGAGGCAAGTGATGCAGAGGTGTGGGATGCGCTCGAGCATGTCGGGATGGCGGCACGTGTGCGTGGTGAGGCTGGCGGCGTGGATTCACGTGTGCAGGAGGGTGGTTCAAACCTGAGTGTTGGCCAGCGCCAGCTTCTGTGCCTTGCTCGTGCACTGCTCCGCCGTGGGAGTGCCTTCATCTTGATGGATGAGGCCACGGCCAACGTGGACCCCGCGCTTGACCGGCAGATTCAGCAAACCGTACGACGAACCTTCCGCGACTACACCGTTGTGACGATTGCACATCGGCTGCACACGGTTGCGTCCTATGACATGATTCTTGTGATGGATGGTGGCCGTCTTGTTGAGAGTGGCTCCCCACGTGAGCTGGTGCAACGCCGTGGTTCTGCCTTTCAGCAGCTTGTGGAGTCCATGGGTGACGAAGCACAACGAAAATTCATGGAGAGTTTGCAGCTCTAGCATCTAGACGTGTCGTAACGTACACGTGTAGCTTGAGTAGTGAATAGGGATTCTGTGAGTGTGTGTAGGACGGTGTTCTGCTCCCCCCCTTCTCTCTTGTGCTCTGCGACATGAGCTGCCCCGAATTTTTTCTTCTTCTTTTCGCGTTTTGCTATTTCAATCGGTGAAAGAGATAGCATACTCTGCTCACCGACATGGAGAGAGTGTGCAAGCGAGAGGGTGAGTGTGATCTCCTCAGTGGCGCTGCCTGTGTTCCTCCCATTTCCTCCCGCCTTTCTTCTTCCCCCCGAAACGACGCCGTCGCTGCGGAGGCTTTCCTTGTTGTTTTTGTTGTTTGGTGTGTGTTGGGGGAGGGTGGGTGTGGGAACACAGACGTAGTGGAGAAACAAACTTTCGGTTTTGTTTTGTTTTCTTGTTCTTTTTTTTTTTGCGTTTGTTTGCCGATTGTTGTGACTTTATATAGGGGAAATAGTAGGAGGTGGCGCTCCTATGCAAAAAAAAAAAGAAAGAGAGAGTGTGTGTAGTATCACATAAGAGATACACGAGTAGATTGGTTGCGAGATTTGGTTGTTTGCTGAACATGTGGGCCTCCAAACACTTGAGGTGGTGTGGGATGAGTAGAGCTCATCCAGCCTTCACACTCGGTGTGACGGCATCTCAGCGTAAGTACGGGTACTACTAGTACTAGTACTGTGGCACACAACGTACGCACATTCACACACGCACACAAAAGAGATACATTAATGATTCAAAGAACTGCGTGGCCTGTGAGGATGTGATCAAAGCGAGAGGGATGGCCTCTTCTGTGCTTGTATGTGTGTGTGTGCATGTGCCCAGTGTGGGTGTTGCTCATCCACGATCACTGACTCTTCATTCTTTTCATGCTTGTTGTTATTGTTTCCATGTACAGACGTCTGTCAGTGATTCTCACCAAAGACAACAATGCTACGGCTCGAATTAGTATCCTTAGATAGGGAAAATGATGGCGCAACCTCCTGCGACGAAGTGGTGCTCATAGAACTTCCTCGCACTGGTGAAGTTGGAGCGGATGTGCGTGCGCAGCTTGTGAGCCGTGCGGAGCTGGATGGCTGCACGCCGTACCTGTATGTAGAGTCTGCACAAACTGAGGTGGATGCAGCCCTTACCATGGATGAGATTCGAGAGGCAGAAGCTGGATGTGTTGTGCCTGGAGTTGTCCCCCGCCGTGAGCTTGTTGCACTGCCGATGAATGTGAGCACTGCTGAGCTTCTTCGCCTGACGGGGGGTTGCGACGCAGCTGGTGTTGTGACTGTATACTACACGGTGGAGAACCAGTACGGCGCACGCATGGGCCTCGGCCGACGTGGCGGTGGCGGCCGCCCTCCTCCGCGCCGCCACAACCCCCCTCCTCGACGTGCAAACATCACTATCAACCACAACCACAACAACAACAACCGTAGGCACGGCAGGCATGGAGGTGGTGGTGGTGGCGGTGGTGCGGGAAGCTGCCTGTGCTGCGCTGCCTGTTGTGCCCTGATTTGTGGTGGCCTGTTATGTTGCTGCTGCCGCAAGAAGAAGCAGGCTACGGATACTGCCGCCCCTCCCCCGGCTAACAATGGCCAGACGGTGCAGATGCAGTTCCAGGGCCAGCCACAACAGCCACAGTACGACGGCTACTACAACTCCGGCCCACACCAAGGCTACGGCCAACCACCTCCGCCACAAGGCTACGCTCAGCCCCCACCCCAACAAGGCTACGGCCAACCACCTCCGCCACATGGCTACGCTCAGCCCCCACCTCAACAAGGCTACGCTCAGCCCCCACCTCAACAAGGCTATGCTCAGCCACCCCCACAAGGCTACGGTCAGCCACCTCCGCAGTACAACTACCAGAGCCAACACCCTGGCGCGCCAGCAGCAGGAGCTCCCATGCAGCCCTACTCGCAACCACAGCCTCCCGCAGAAACAGTGGCTTCTCCCCTGTGAGGAGGGTACCACGGCAGCATGCACTAACACACTTCCTCCGCCCTACACACTACTGCTGAAGTACTTGTTTTGTGTGAGGCGGTTTGTGTGCTGTTGTGAATCTTCCTTCGTTGATGGCTGCACCTGCCTTTGTTTTGTACTTTGCCTCCAACACACCATTTTTCTTTTTGCCCACACTTTCCCCCCTCCCCGCACTCTTCCCCAACATGGAGTACGCTCCTCATCAGAACCCCTCCTCCCTCTTTTAAGTTGCGTTGTGTTGCTAGTCTGTGAGCGAGCGTGGATAATCGCCACGTGTATCTGTGCTATGTGGCCAGCTCACGAGACCCCCGTTGTCGGAAGAGTTCCGTGGTGTGTGTCTTGCGTAGATGCGAATGCTCTACATCAGATACACAGTTGTACCTGCGGGTACCACTGTGCCTTTGCTTCTGTTTCTCTCTGCACAAACATTCACCGATGGACCGATGCGCGCCATACGAATACGTTGATTTGTTCTGAGGTCGTGGGCAACAACTGTTATATATACATTTTTGTGTGGTGCTCGTGCCAAGTGTGGTTCTTTTGCTTTTCTTTTGGGGCCCAATACGTGGATGATCTTCTCTGCCGTTGATCTATCTGCAGCGAGCACTATGCGTGCATCTTCTGTGCTTCGTTCAGTTCAGTTTCTTTTTTATCACTTCTTGCTCAGTGCCACGATGGCCTGGCTTGCCGGCTATTATGCTTTATTGTCGGCACCACTACCATTCTGTTTGTGGTGCTTGCTCATCAAAC
>JASAON010001424.1:0-24412 GCA_030849065.1 Jaenimonas drosophilae
ATCACCAAGGAGAGCTCCTGCTCCGAGGCCTTCAAGCAGGCCTGTGTGAAGGCCAAGGAAGGTGATACGTGGCTGACCTTCAAGCAGGCGATGCCCACGCGACTTCTCCTGAACAAGTTTGGCAAGGAGGCGGCCAAGCTGTCAGATGGTGGTGCGAGCAAGGATGAGGTCATTGCCTTCATTGGTCATGGCCGCACGAAGATGGGCATGTTCGATGGCGATGTGGAGAATGGTGAGCTCGAAATTGGCCAAATCACATCGGATTGCGGCGATATCCCCAGCGTGGCGGAGCTCATGGAGCGTCTCGTGGCGGAGTTCAACGCCTGCAGCGGCAAGATCTCTGGCATGAAGATGTAGAGTGGCAATGCTTGTGTGGCACCTCGTCTTTCACCATCAACGCCTACTCATTTAGTTGGCTGACATCATCTTCAGAAGGTCTTCTCCTGTTGTTTGCTCGTTTTTTTCTTCGCACGACGTCGTCGTTGGCGGGACGTCACGGCCATCGTCGTCCTGGTTCAAGTCTTCGTATTCAGCTCTTCGCTTGCTGTGGTATGTGTGTGTGTGTGTTTTTTTGGTTGGTGTGCACGTCTGGTTGGGTGTGAAGTGGCAATGCGTGTATGTCGCGGGGAGTACTTGGTACTACCGTGCCCGTACTGCTGTGGTGGGCACTGTAGGTGATGATACCGCCATCATCATGCATCTCACGCAGAGTGTTGACTGGCTGCAATCACCACTCATCACACGCTCGTATTTTCTTCGACCAACACCGCACGAAGCCGCCACCTTCAGCATGGCCCATCATCACAGCTGCGCTACTACTTGGCAAATCTTCTGCACGTGTGTTTGTGTGTGTATACGGAGGATGTTGTTCGCGTGTAGCACGTGTGGCTCCTCCCACCACCAACGGATATCCCCACAAGTACGAAGTTATTGGGCTGCATCGCGTTCATCCCTGAACCATTAATCTTTTTTGATTGTTTTGTTCCTCTATGATTGTCTTTTTGCTCATGTGTGTGTGCGTTGTGATGATGTGAAGTGGTGTGGCACGCACACATGTACATGTGTTTTCCTTTCCCCCTTCCACCTGTATGGTATACGGACCAAAGCATTCACGCCGTCCATCACTCGTGCAGCCATCTATCAATCATCATCGGCTAGACAAGGACGTTGGCCTGTATTCTTCCTGTACGTGATGATGCCGCGCGAACACACAAACACACACACACACTTCCACCACCACCACACAACCACACAACAAAAACATTGGAAGGATGACCACAACTGAAAAATGGTGCTCACTGCCGCACCACCTCTCCTCATGTTGGAGATGATGATGCACATTCCTGTGTTTGGCGTAAAAGCCTTCCTCAACGACCCCCCCCCTCTCCTCCTCTATCTCATCATCATCTTGTGTTGCAACCACAACAATCGTCAATCCAAAACACACACACACGTACACAGGAGCAAGACACCTCTCCATATCCCCCCTTCTCACTGTCTTCCCACAAGAAGGGGCACGCACGCTCTGACGTCGTTGCTCATAAATCGATTCCGTCGATTGTGTGTTTTCATCACTTTTGTTGTTGTTGTTTTTTTTTTGTATTTTTCAAGATTTTTTTTTCTTTTTTCGTGTGTTTCGAGTTGTTTGTGAAGCTCTCGACATAACCTCGGAGAACAACAACTACAACTACAACACCGCAAAGACTTAGGCCGGTATCTGGGCAAAGAAAAAACAGAAGCGTAGCTTCTTTCTGACATCTGCTACGCTACACACACACACACGTACGTACGTACGTGAAGTGAAGAAGTTCTACGACTTGCTCACACAGACATACGTACACATCAATCACACGTACAACCGCGAAGGATGGCTGCTCTACGCACGGCGCAGCGGCGCTCCATCGTAGGCTCATCCGATGCACGCCTGGAGAGCGTACACGCACATGATGGCTCACTGATTGGCCGGCGAACACATCCGCTGGAGATGGAGGCAGTCGAGGATGAGTGCGAGATGATTGCCGCCGCCAGTGTGGGTGATGGAGGCCTCTCAATTTGCACACATCTTCCGTCTGCCCACGGCAGTGCAGCGAGCACGATGAGTCGGCCGTCGATGGGTGCCGATGGTCAAGACGGCGAAGGCATGTTGAGCAGCTGGGCTGGTGATAGCGTCGTGGAGGATATGTACGTACACCACAGCTGCAGCAGCTCACGGCCTTCATCGGTGAAGCGCGTCAATTCCACCAAGATTGAAACATCGCCAACTTCACTGCACCGTCGGCGTGGAAGCAATCATGCTCTCGCCTCCACCACAACGAACAACAACAACAACAGCAATCCATCGATGTTGGTGATGGCCAACAACTCCACCTCCACGGCACCCAAGACAAACTCGCTTCATTCACGTGGTACTGACGCCGAGCACCATGGCAGCGGTGCACGTGTGCATCGTCTCTCCGGCAATCGCAACAGCTCCTCACGGCCTCCACTTGGGCCAACCAAGGTGGTGGCCGGCGGCAGCAGCTCCTCCACCACACTTCATGGGCGCAACAACGCCACGACGTACGTGGAGAGCCTCTCCGCCGACACCGCCATGGCCAACATTCTTCTGCCATCGTCCACCAGCCACAGCAGCATCGGCAGCCTTCCGAGCAAGACTTCATCAGCTCTACCTCCTCCACTGGCCACCGTCAGTGTTGGTGTTTTGCGCAGCAATTTGAGCCTCATCAGCCCCTTCTCGCGACGGCCACGTGCGGGAAGCGCGAGCACATCATCCGCGGCGGCGGTGGAGGAGGCGGAGGACCTTCTCACGGCCACGGTTTCGATGGTGGATGACACCACGTTGGGTGATGCGGTACATCATCATCATCATCCTCCTCATCATCATCACGCACAACAGCATCCGTTGAGTGGTGCGTTGCGTAGACGAGAGCTACGTACGGGCTCTGACGCAAGCGTGGATGATATGGCGCCTCTCGCGCTGCCACCTTCACCGGTGTCAAGCACATCGCGCCATTTCAACGGCAGCCTGACCGCGGCTGGTCGTGAAGATGGGGATCCCCTCATGCTGCTTCTGCATCATGAAGAAGATGAGGTGGACGTGGAAGATGAAGGTGGCAGTACAACTATTGGCCGAAGCCAACAACACACGCGCTCACCAGCACACGTCTATGGCATGAGCTTTGGTGCAAGCGCAGAGGATCTTGTTGGGGAGGTGCTCATTGCCGTGGATGATGGAGAGTTGATGCCGCCAAGCCCTTCGTCGGCAGCAGTGGTGGCGGATGATGTCCAGGGGTGCAGCATTGTGCATGAGCTGCCTGGGCTCATTCCCGCGGCCATCTCCACCACCACCTACGTCAGCCACCAGCCAACACTGGCCAACAACAACAACAACACCTCCGCTCGTCATGCGCGAGCGGAGGTGCGGAGGATGGATGGTGGCAGCAACAACGCTGTGTGAGCTGCAGAACGTTTGGATGTACGTATAGTGTGGTGTGCTTCAACACATCGCCACAAATCTTCATGTTCTTCTTCTTCGTTCTCCCCCTCCCTCCCCTCCAGCACACTTCTACGCACGCACACACTCACACGCGCACGTGTTGTTATTGTTGCTGTGCGTGTATGTGTATGATTGATGCTTCGTACCGCCGTAGGTTGGCGGTGATGTAGGTGTTGATGAGGTCTGTGTCTGTGTATGTGTGCGTGTGTGTTCTTCTGTTGCTGATTTCTTAGGCTCTGCACATCATCTCTTCGTGGTGAGCTCACGATGAATGAAGATGATGTTGGGCTAGAGTGGAGCCTCAAGCACATAGAGACGCACAGACCACACGCACATTCGCACATGACACGAACAGGATGGAGATGATCTCCTCATCTCACGTTTTCTTCTTCTTCTCTTTATCTTCTGTTTTTGCTTCCTGATGTGTGGTTTTTTTTCACTTACGAAACACACCTTGACACGAGCACATCTCATCACAAACAACACCGCGCACATGGAAAAACACGTCTGTGTGCGTGTGTGTCCGTGTGTGTGCGTACGTAGCTGCCATCTCCTGCCAGCACGTTGGCACAGTCATCCAAATTGTGTATTGGCAGGGTGTAGTAGCCGCGACACACCACAGACGCTTGCATGCTTTTTTCATGATGATGTTTGGTGTTGATGTGATTGTTGGTGATTGGTGTGGTACGGTGTCAGCGTGACGGCACACTTTCTATATGAAACACTCTCTTCGCGCGCATACCGCAGCAACTGGATGTTGATGATGATGGCGATGATGTTGTGGTTGTGGTTGTTGCTGAAGCACTCATCTTCATGCTCCACTCTATAAACACACGCACACGTACTTGAACTTCGCCATCATCTCTTATATCTGTACGTATCTCCTCCCCCCAACGCCACATCCAAACTTCCCTTCTTCTTGTTTTGCGTTTATCTTTCTTGTGTTGTTGTTGTTGATGATGTACTATGGTGATGATGGGCTTCACCACTCATAGCAGCTTCCACGAGGATGATGAAGAAGGAGAGAGAACAACACGCAGAAAACTAAAATGCTATTGTGTGGCATTTTTTTTTCTTTGTGCTCACGTTGCTTACTTTTGACGATGATGATGATGATGGATGATGAACGCAATGTGGTGCTACAACACATTATCACACAGAGACATAGATGAGAGCTGTGCTTGGTGGTGTATTTTGTATGACGTACCACCAACACCTCCATCTCCATACACGCCTGTTGATACACCTTTTTTTTTCAGCTACGTACGATCAACTCCATGCACACATACATACATGCAACTCCTGCCAAACGTTTGTGTTGGCGTGGACGAGGATTGATGATGATTTGATGATCATCATCAGATGATCGTCATCATGCATCGCGCGTTTCATGAGATGATTGGGCTACGACACGAGATGCACACACATACACGCATACACACGCAATCTTTTTTCTTCCCAACCCATACTCGAACAGGAATAAAAGCGACGATGATGTTGATGATGATCATCATCATTCGCATCTTCATCATCATCATCAACATCATTGATTGAGTAATTGTGCGTGCACGCGCATGTTTCATGTATTTGCCTCCATCGATTGGGCTCGAGCATCATCGCACCCGAAGACGCCGGTTTTAAGTTGTGAAGTGGCGTTGAGTGAGATGTGTCCTGATTATGAGCTCCGTTCCTTTGCCTGACATGTGTGTATGTGTGTGTATGTGTGTGCGTATCTGCGTGAAAGATGGTGCAGTGGACCTCCTCAGATGATGATGATGATGAATGATGAATGATGATACTCTTCTTTCTTTCCTCTGCACGCGAAGCCTCACGACGAGCTCGATGATGGTTGCCGCAACACAACAGCAAATGCATCATCATCATCATCATCATCATCATCTACATATATGAAGAGATGCTCACCTTTGATTCTGTGATGAGTTTTTTTCGTGTGTTTTCTGATTTTTCATGACCTGCCGATGATGCATCTTTTCTTTGTTGTTTCATTCCTCGCGTTGACCGAGACAATCTCAGTTCTGTTCCTCGAGCAAAGCAAAACAGCAACTACAGATCATCATCCATCATCATCATCAACAACAACAACCAATACAATACGGAATATATGTGCTGCACAGACACACAACCTCTCTCCTTCTCTCTTCACTCTCTCTGGTGCTCCCACCTCCTCCTCCTTCTCTTTTGCAACCTTCATCATGATGGATGCCACCACACATGTGTGTGGTTGTGTTGTTCGTGGCACTACTTCATGCTCACCATCATAAACACCTCCTGACTCATCTTCTGCACCATCTACGAAGCACACAAGATTGATTGGCGCACACACACGTCCATTCATCGTTATTCACTCGTATACGTGTGTTGTGACGCATAGAATTAGAGCACACACACACACAACAACACATTTGTGGGCATTGTGAGCATGCGCTCACCCAGTGCACGTATGCCAGAGGACCTCCGTCAATCTCGTCTGTTGATGGAGTTCCAGGCTCAGCAACAACAACAACAACAACAACAACGCCATGCGCCTCGAGCAAACGTGTATGAGCATGGTGAGCCACGCTCTCTCTTCAACCGGGAACGCTCCTCCGCCAACACCGCCGCGCCGTACTCTGGTGCGCGTCCTCCGCCGAGCATGAGCGGCCTCCACTCCGTTGATGATGCTACTGGTGAGGTGTATAGCGTGCGAAGTAGCTCGCGACTCACATCATCATCGCAGGAGGATGTTGTCACGGCACCACTTCCTCCCCCACCTCCACCTCCACGTGGAAGACGCTTGGGTATTGATGTGGATGGCGATGATCATCATCATCATGATGATAGTGGCAGGATGTATATGCGTGGTGATACGGAGTTGCAGATTCCAAGCCCGTACCGCATGCGCACAGAAGGCAGCCACGCACGACTCCCAACACAGACGTTGATGGCCGATGATGTTGTGGAAACGCCCTGGAACAGCCGTGAAAAACAACGTGGCACCAACAACCTCAACGTGAGAAGATGTTGTAGCAACAGCCCACGTCGAGGACGTGCGCCACCTCCCCCGCCACCACCTCCACCAACATACACATCATCATCATCGGCTCTCCTCTCACCGCGAGCTGCTGCCGCTGCCCCACCTCCGCCACCACCTCCTGAAGGGCGAGGGCCAACATCATCACGCAGATCCAGCATGGCTCCGCCAACAACACACAACGCACATGTACGTGAGCGTGCGTACAGCCCGTCGCAGTGGACCTCCGTCGTGCCATCCGCAGACTTCGATCCGCGCCACCAACGCGGCGCACGGCGTCCTGTCTTAACGCCTCCTGCTCCATCTGCACACACAACACGAACAACAACAACAACAACACCTCCTGCTGCTGATGTACGTTGTGTGGCGTCCAGCTGGGAAGAAGCACAACGTGAGGTACGTGATAGCCGCAACACCTCCGTGAATGGTGATGATGACGAAGTGGAGCGTCGCGGAGGTTGGCGAAGTTGGGCGTTGGAGGTCAACGACAGACGTCTGAGTGAGTGGCAGCGTGGGGAGTCCTTGTTGTTGCGACGTACATCTTCATCGTGCTCGGCGATGGATGTTGGTGGCACAAGACAACGTCGCGGTTCATGGGGAGCTGCACCACCTCCGCCACCTCCTCCATCTGCCACGGCAGCCACCGCCGCGGCACGCATGACGATGGATGCTTCACGCCGTGCCTCCTCCACCGCATCATCGTGTTGGGCCCAGCCCATCCAACAACAACAACAACAAAATGGTGGTGCAACATCACGTAGATATGCCTTGTTGGCTCCGCCAGCACAGATGGATGTACGTGATGAGGTTGTGCCACCCATGGAAGCCACGGCGCTCTCCTTCACCACAGCCGCCTCTGCAAGCCGCAGCCCCACACATCGTCGTCCAGGTAGTGCCAGCAACAACAACAACAAGATCAACGCACCCTTCACCTCACCAACCTTGTCTCGGCCCGTATCTCCCGCACATCCCTACGGAGGTATGCCTGTGTATGCTACTTCACGTACCACCGCGATGCGCTCGCTCTCACTGAACCAACGTGCATCCAACAACAACACAAAGACATCATCGTCATCGCCACAAGAGATGAAGGAGAACAGTCCGAGTGTTGGCGTATTCTTTGATGATGAGCCAGACAAGGAGGCGTTGCGTGCGTTGCTGCTCGTGGCACGCCCGTCCATCACAACAACAACAACAACATCCAACACCACCAACAACAACAACAATGTTGTGGTGGCATCCACTACCATCTCAGCAGCACCTGTCGTGGGTGACGTACCTCGCACATCCTCCGCACACAACATGGGTGGCACACAATCACCCGATGTACTTGCCAAGGAGTTGGTGGATGATCTCCCAACGAAACCCTCACAACAACAACAACAACAACAACAACACAACTATCATCCACGTGTGTCGCTAGAGGATCTCCAGCGACGTGATGATGTGGATGATGATCTGCATCATCAGCTTCACGCCGCACAGGAAAAGGCCGAGGCCCTCGCCCGCCATCTCGTCAAGGCCATGACGGATAAGCGCGCGCTGCAAACGAATGTTCTGAAGCTCGAGGAGCTCGTAGAAGAAAGCAGTTGTGAAGTTGGCCGTCTTCAGCGTGTTGTTGATGCTCAACAAGAGGAGGTGCGCACGTCCAGTGGGATGGAGGCGGCGTTGCGCGCCAAGGAACGTGAGGTGGCGGTGTGTGACGACGAAATATCGCGCTTGACGAGCATGATGGATTCGCACCTCGCACGTGGTGTTGGGGTTATTGATGCATCATCCGCCATGTTGGTGTCCCAGGAGGTGGAGGCAGCCATGGCAGAGATTGGCATCTCTCACGTTGCCCAACGTGAGGCGGAAGGACGTGCCGATCAGCTCGCCGCGGAGTTGGAGGTGGCGGTGCGGCAGATTCACTCGCTCGATGAGCAGCTCGCGGAGATGGAGCGCGCCGCGACGTCGCAGCGTTTGCATGAGGTGCGTGCGTGCTTGGCCGTGGATGCGAATGGTGATGGTGGTCGCTCCATGAGCAGCAACAACAACAACAATCGTGGAGATGCTATACCACTGCCAACCTCTGCCGATGCGTCTGAGTGGCCTGTGGCGGCACGTCGCGCCGTTGCGCGTTTAGTTTCATACGCCGAAGGTCTTCTTCAGCAAAATGCGCAGAGCGCGCGTACATCATCGCGTGAGGTTCATCATCTTCACGCACGTGTGGATGAGCTCCGCAAGGATGTGGCGGAGCAACGTGCCGAGGCAGCCTTGGCCACCGATGCGTGCAGCAATCTGCGCCAGGAGCACCACAATCTTGGTCGGCAGAGCCACGCGATGATGTCTGCTCTCAACGACGTACGTCATGGCGCACAGTTGGTGTCGGAGATGGTCCAATCATCGAAGGAGGAGGCGGAGGAGGTGGCACAACGTGTTGCTGGTGCCGCCCCATTTGCTCAGCAAGTGATGCGCGACATGCGCGCTGTTGCACGCTTCCTCGCCTCGCTGCGTGAGATGCACATTGATGAAGGTTGTGGAGCTGAGATGCTGAGATGCATCGCGGATGGTCAGTCACCGGCGGAGTCGCTCTATCGCAGCCCGCAGAAGATGATGAAGGCTGATGGCACCAACAACACGACGAACACGCGTGCGGATGCGCAACATCGCATTGCCATGAAGCGTAGCTTCGTTCTGAATGCGGTGGAGGCTGCACTTCAGAACAACTCCGGCACCAACAACACCAATATGATGATGAGCAATCGGCCATCCTTGATGCGTGAATCAACGAGCATGCGAGGACGAGCAAGCGTGGAGGCAGAGGAAGAGGAGGAAGAGGCCGTTGTTGTGGCAGATGCCTTTGATGATGAAGCCATGATGATGCATGATGAGCTGCATCCACGTGGACGTACCCAACAACAACAACGTGCGTCAGAGGCTGGGATGATTGATTCCGACAACCGCTACGCCACACGTGGTGGCAGCCAACACCAACATCCTCAACATGATGCACGCAGACGAGTGTATGCATCAACCACGAGCCCACTGCCCGTTGCGCGGCCACTGCAGCTCTCCGCATCACCCATCTCTCCGAGCCACGACGAAGATGCCACTACACCACCACAAGATGATCATGATAATCATCATCATCATCGTCAGATTCCCTCGCCAGACTCATCGCCCATCATTCATGTGCCAGAAGGAGCTCAAGCTGCTCGACGCATCTACGACGAGGACGAAAATGATTCACGTCACTCCCCACACACACAACACAATCACCACCAACATCATCATCATCAACACTCTGGTGTGTTGGATAGCGCAGAGTCGGCGAGCACGATGGCCTACGACCCTTCACAACCGCCAAAAGATCGCAGCATGACGGCCATCCCGAGCGGTGGCGCATCCAACGCACACATACACAGCATCGATCGCGGTGTTGTGCTGGAAGTTGGCCAACAAGGAAGACGAAGTAGAAGCATCGTTGGCGGTGATGATGATGATGATGATGATGATGTGGTTGATGCGGATTCTGCGCTCTCTCCGCTGCGTTCGCGTGAGGCAGCGATGCGGCCCACGTTGCCACCTACAGCATCCTCCGCCACGACGTCGGTACGTCCAAGCTCGCGCACACGCAGAGATGATGATGATGATGATGATTATGACAACCCCGCTCTAAACTTCTTTGAGAGTAGCGGAACCTTTGCGGGAGATGCTGGCCTACCAACATCATCATCATCATCACCATCCAACAACAACCACAACACATCTGCATCATCTGCCACGCATCATCATCATCCTCCTCCTGCACCTATGCATGCCAACAACACCAACAACAACACAATGACCTCCATGCACGCAGGAGGACCTCCGCAGCTCCAACGCTCGAGCACCGCCAGCCCCATCCTGCCATCTGACAGCAGCAGCGCTCACTTTTTTTCAAGCGCGGGGAATTCACGCGACATCTCGTCGCATGCGTTGCCGCCGCCACGACGTCTGTCGCGAGATGCATCCGCGAGCGGCACCGCCCCGCCACCATCTCTTGGTGAAACACAGCGGCATCCATCTCCACCAACATCAACAACACCAGGATTGCACGATCAGGATGTTTTGACGGGTGAAGTCAGTCCTGGATCTCGTGAAGCAACGGCATCTCCACAACGTGATGATGTGCGGAGTATGAGTCCGCCACAACGACGCCCAGACGTGATTGATGCGCATGCACCATCATCATCATCACCAACAACAACAACCACATCTACATCAGCACCACTTGGTCTTCCTCAGCCTGCGTCGGGTACGCCAACGTTGTTGCAGATGCCACAACCGGCAGAAGCACTGCCCATGGCACCTCCATCACAATCACTCAGCCGCCCACAATCACGCAGCAACAACAACAACAATCATGATGTTATGGATGGAGGTGCGCACTCACAACGTCGTGCTGTGCCTGCCGAAGCGCCAACGACGCAGCCGCCGCGCATCAACGAGGACGAACCTGCGGCGATGATGATGAGCGGGCGGCCTCCTCTGCCGCCATCATCATCAGCATCTACACCAACTACATCATCACCTACAACAACAACAACAACACATGTACGGCAGCCACGTGCATCTTCAGCAGATGATGATGATGATGAGCCAAAGCCAAAGCCGCAAACGTCTGCGCCGGTTTCAGCGCGTCGCGGAGGTTCAACGGCGTCGTCCTCCGCGCGCTCGTCGTGTGAATCCGGCGATGATGCGCAGCGCAAAGAAAACGTTGCACGCATCCTGGAAAAGTTTCGCGCCAAGAAGGCGGCAAGCCAGTCGTAGATGATGATGATGGTGATGATGATGAGCATCATCATCGCCATCACAACAACGCCACCACTGCTTAGACTAGATGAAACAACAACAACAACAACGTGTACGTTTATGTCTTCGTCTTATACTGTGTGTGTAGGCGTACATCTCCACATACATCATCTGCAACATCATCACTGTACTACTTCTGTATATAATATAAATGGATGAATTGCTGTCAGTGCCACAACAACACCATCATCCTCAACTACTTCTTCTTCATCTTCATCATCTTCTTCTTCAAGCACACGTTTGTGGCGTGCATCGTTGTTGGTGTTGCTGATCATCGCACAATGACAAACACACCTCCCGCGATGAGCTCCAAGGCGTACCAGCCACACAGCTCACCCTATCTGCTCACGCCAATGGAAGACCTCTTCAGCGATGTTGATGAAGATGATGGCCAACCACATCATCATGTGGTTGATGTGCAACACGCACCAACACATGCTGCGCACACGCCCATCCCATCAAGATCTGACTTGTACGGCGCACGTCGCGCACAGACATCCTCTGCCACAACACGCAAGAACATCATCCACTCACCAACACCAACACCACCACCAACTACATCCAGTGTTGTTGTACCTGCATCATCTTCATCATCATCATCGGTTGATGCTCATGTCTTGATTGCACGTGAGGCCGTCGAGCAACGTCTGGAGGCGACGGAGGAGCTCTTCGATGCACGTGTACGTGCCATTGATGAAACATTTGCGCATGCCGGCAAACACATCGTTGATCGTGATGATCTCATTCACGTGTTGCAGAAGCAGGTGGCTGACCTTCACGCACAGCTACGACGTGCAGCATCTGCGCAACCATCGCAAGCGCACGCCGCACCCAACGCACATCGATGGACGAGGATGACCAACAAAACATCTCCAACCACAACAACAACAACAACAACAACAACACGAGATGTTGTGGTGAATGCTCCGGCGCCATTATCATCATCTCCTCGTCACGTAGCTCATGATGATGATGATGACGTGGATTCACTTCATCAACGTGTGCGTTTCTCGCGTAGCACACCTCCGTTGAGATCATCCAGAACAAAGACGGAAGTGATTGGAGCATCATGCACTTCACGCAAACATCATCATCGTGATGATGTTGGTGATGATGATGAAGATGCCGCACACAACAACAACAACAACAACAAGTCTTCCAAGCAAACCATTGAGCTCCTCACGCAACAACTCCGTGATAGTGAACGACGTCGTCGTCGGGACAAGAAGTCCATGACGCAACACATTCACAAACTACAAAACACATATCAAGAACAACTACAACAGCTTCATGATGATGCAGAGCGTGTGGCACAACAACGTGCGGAGCGGCAACGTGGTGATGCATCGCTGGAGCACCTCCGCGGCGAAGCAGAGGCACACGCATTATCGTTGCAGATGGAGTTGGATGATCAACGTACGCAACACACCACGTTGATGGCACACATGCGCGCAGAAAACACACAACTTCGCGAACGTGTGGCGTCAATGGAGATGAGTCTCGTACGTTTGCTGCGGCTGATGTCTGCGGTGCCATCGTTGAAGAAGATGTTGTCATGGAACGAAATTGATGCAAGCTTTGCGTTTGTGGGATATACACCAACCAACAACATTCATGATGATGATGATGATGATGATGATGATGTGCATGTGCGTGCCAACACAACAGGTCTCGTGGATGGGGTCTACGGAGGCACCACCTCCGCCACAGACACCAAAAACATTTGGCTCAACAACAACACCAACAACATGAATGTGTTGCACGGCTTGGTGGATGAGGTGAGTGCCATCACACGTGCCCGCCGAATGAAGCTACAACGGCACGAGTGTGCTGCTCAGCTCCCGTCTGGCGAGGATGTGTTGGCGTGCCGTCAACGTGAACGTGATTATTGGGTGCCACGTGCGGCATTTGATGTGGCACAAGTCTTTCGTGACACGTCCTGTCGGGATGTTCCGATGTCTGACTTTTACAACTTCTTGTTGGCTCTGAATCGGGTGTGGGGTGATCGTGTACGTGAGCGTGTGGACGTGCTCAGACGTGAGGTGAAGGAGCTCAAGCAGAAGCACATCATCTCTGCTGTTGCACGTGATGCGGAGGAGGAAAAGATGAAGATGATGATGCAACAACAACAACAACAACAACATCATCAGCAGCATCATGGTCAAGCTGCCACATTGATTGATGTGGATGCTGATGGTATTCGCGCAGAGTTGGATGAGCTACGCAGCATTGTGCGTACTACCATCTCCAGCCGTCGTACGTTGGCACTGATTCGTCGCTATGATCATCTTTTGCGTCGAGCATGTGGATGGAAACGTACTACAGATGCAGTAGCAACACAGCAACAACAACAACAACAACACGTTCATATAGATGCCATGATGTATGACAACATCATTCGTCCTGCACATCTTCGTACGCATGATGAACGGCGCGGATCCATGTTAGGTGCAACAGCCTCCAAAGCGCGCACAACGCAACGGCACGTCGCTGCGTGCTCCGACGACGATGAAGATGCAGAGTGGATAGATGATGATGATGATGATGATGATAATGAATACCAACAACAACAACAACAACATCATCATCATCGTCGTCGTCGTCGTCCTCGTCACCGCGATGCACGCAACACGCAACAGGCTGAGTCCAGCGTTGAAGCTCTTCTTTGCATCGTGGAGCACACGTGCGAACGTGTACGTGTTGTCAGCGGCGATTTTGATGAGCAACTCCGCGCGGGTTGTGATCGTCTTCGCCACCTCACCGAGCACATATCCCAACTACTTCGCACAGCACACAACAACAACAACAACACAGTTGGTGGCAGCTCCAACACTTCTGGTGTGGCAACAACGGAGATGGGCGCGCGTGTAGCACCTCTACAGCAGGAGATATCCGCACTACTTCGGCAGAAGTACAGCACTCGTGCAGCACCAACACCAACACCAACATCATCAACGTACACGGACGAAGTGTTGTTGGTGTGTGGTGAGGTGTTGCACATCATCTCTGCCTTGGTGCGCGAGTCGGCAGAAGCGGAGGAGGCCATTCGTCTCGTGGCGGAGGATGCGATGGTCGAGGCGGAGCACATTGGCTGATGCACCAACAACAACAACACACGTACGTACATCATCATGATGATGAATGTGTGTGTGTGTGTGTGCAACCAACGAAATAGAGCAACGTTGATCAAGATGGAGCCATCATGGCATTGTTCCGTCCTTAGATTTTCATCAAGCGAGCTACAACACAACACGTACGTGTACGTGTACGTGTACGTGTGTGGCACGCGAGCATCAACGTGGATGCTTCATCAACAACAACAAAATACGTGAGCTCTTCTGTTTCTTGTTGGTGTGCATCATTCATCATCAAATTGTTGCCTCACTCGTTTCATTTTCTTCACGTAGCGCTGCCACACACACACACACAAGAATACCAAAGCGATGAAGGAAGAAGAAGTGCGTGCTGCTTCGTTGCTGCATGTAGCAGGATTCCTCCTCACGCGATCATCATCATCATCATCATCATCATCATGTACGTGTGTGTGGAGCTTTGCTGCGGCACATCCGCTCGCTCGTCTGGCGCATGAGTACGTTGAGGCATCCGCGTTGGTGTACCACCACAAGGCGAGATCAGCCACGCCCATCATGTGCAGCACGCACGATGATGTTGATGATGCGCTGACCTCACGTCTTGCTGCTGCGGGTACGCCGCTATCCACGTGGCAGACGAAGGTGTTTGGAGGGGATGGATCCTTATGTGGTGGCACACGTCTTGGCAAGCTCTTCACGGGACTCGTCATCCTACCAGCATCTTCATCACAACAACAACAACAACAGCCCTACCTCTTTGCACCAACCACCGCCACACGCGGTATGTTGTGTCTTCCTGAAGCAGCACAGTTTGATGTTGAGCATCATTTGGATGATGCACGTCCCTACATTCACGAAGATCATCTCCGTGGTGACCATGTACCAAAAACAGCAACAACAACATACTTGGCCTCCCTCATTGATCGTGGAGATGAAGATGATGATGATGATGAAGATGAGCGCATCCACGTGATGCGCTATGTTGTGCTGGGTGATGAGATTGCCCTTCACTCGTCCATGATGATGATGTGCGGATGGTGGTTGCGTCGCCCGATTGCGCACACCGCCATCCACGCCATGATGAACGTGATGATGAAGAGGCCCCAACGCACACGTGAGCTCTCTCGGCGTACTCTTCACGCACCGCTCATCGTGAAGATGGCAGCGGATGTGTTCCAGCCTCCGCCTGTGCTGCAGCGAGTGATGCGCGGGACGTGCGCGATCGCCGCACGCACAACGACGTGGATGCCCGAAGAGCTCCAACAAAACATTCACGCACGTCTTGCACGCATCTCTGCACGTGTAGGTGGCCCATCATCATCATCATCACCATCATTGCGTACATCTCCAGACGGTAGTACATCATCATTATCAACGTGGGTGTGGCGATGGCTGAGTTGGTGGACGATCATCGTGATGATGTCGTTTGGTGCGGTGAGCTGCATCCTTCCACGCATAAACGTCGGTGCCACAACACATGTTGCTGCAGTACTACACAACAACGTGGCTTCTACGAATGGTGATGATGACGATGATGATGCTGATGATGGTGCGTATCGATGGATGCATCAGCTTGGCCATCACTATGGTGGTGGATGGATTGCCGCGCTCGACGTCAGCCACACATCGCTGCGTGCAGAACATGTGTTGGCATACGTTGATGGAGCTGAACGATCATCATCACTCACCGGGCCGACCACACTTCGTGCGTTGGACCTCGCGGGTTGTCAGGAGCTTCATCATCCGTGCACCTCACGTACAGCTCAACGCTGTGCCATGAAACTGTTGCGCGAGGAGGGCGTGGAGGTGTTGGATGATGATGATGATGATGTACCTCGTACTTGTGTAGTTGGTGTTGCGTTGGCAGCCTTGTCAGCGCACGGACTACGTTGGCTCGCTGCCTCGGGTGCCTCGCTGACCAACGATGCGATGTGGTGGCTCGGCCATTGCACGCTGATGAATGTGGTGCGCCAGACGTTGCTGGAGCAGCACTCTTCATGTGTGCCGCGGCAAATCATATCTGCTAGACGTGGAGGAGCTCGGAAGGTGGAGCTGCTTCTCTCCACGCCATCACCATCTTCATCATCATCATCATCGGCCACTGTTGCCATCTCATCACGTCGCTGTGCAACGAGTGCGTTGATGGCGATGGACTTAATGTGTTGCGTGCGCATCACCGACGTCAACGCACTGGCCTACCTCCCCGCACTTCGCCAGCTCCTCCTCAGCTTCTCTGGCGTAGATGATGTTGGCATCCAACACCTCCACGGTTCGTTGCTGCCTGAGTTTGGCGTATGTACGTCTGACAAGAAGAGTGATGATGATCATGGTGATGTCGTGCGAATACAACCACATGATCTTGCCGCGCTGCGTGCGTTGGTGCAGCAGCGCTGCGCAGGCCATCTGTATCATCTCGATCTCTCCTCATGCACCAACATTGAGGACGTACATCACGTGTTGCTCCTCAACACGCTCGAGTACATCAACGTGAGCCAAACACGTGTACGAGAGCTGGGCTGGAGCAACAGCAGCAGCACAACACAAGTCTCTCATCATCCACTTCGTGTGGTGATTGCAGAGCTCTGCGATGTGGTTCATCACCTCAACGGCCTCGCACAACTTACGCGGTTGCAACGTTTGTACGTACGAAGTGGAGGCCTCGCCGAGGACGGTCTGCGTGTATTCGCGCGCACCAACTCCAGCGTGGAGGTGCTTAATCTGAGCTACTCCGACAAGATTCATTGCGTGAGTTGTCTTGCCTCCTTAACCAGCTTGCGTGTGCTCAACTTGGATAGCACGGAGCTCACCCCAGACGGTGTGCGTGGGCTTCAAGAACATTGTGCCACGATGTTGTTGCACGTCTCGCTTCTTGACTGCCCCGACTTGCTCCCGCCATCGCTGCCGAGCGAGGCGAATCAAGCACAACGCCGGCATGCGCATGAGGAGCTCGCTGGTCAGGCGTGGCCACCCTCGGTGACGTTGCGTTTGTAGTTGGTGTGTGTGTGTGTGTGTGTGGGAAAGGGGGTGGAGGGAGCCACGTGCATCGCCATCTCTTCCATCTACGCACCCAACACAACTATCGTCATTCTGGAAAGTGTGTTGTGTGCTCCACGTATGAATCTTGGCTCATCATCTCCCCACACACGTTTGCATCATCATCATTTTCTTCATCATTTTGCTACTAGCCTAGGAATCTAGCATTGTTGGTATTGTGTGTTCTGTGCGAACGTGTGTGTGTGTGTGCTTGACGTACTCCGCTCATCCCCTACCACAACACCATCACCCAGTGTGTTTCTCTGTTTTATACCCACCCTCTACACACACTCAACAACAACAACAACAACAACATCCTTCTTGATGGAAGCATTGCTTGCCGGCGTCGGTGGCGGTCGTGGGCCGGAGGTGCTCCAGGACCCACGCGATACGGCCGAAACGGTGCAGATCTCATCTCTCGCCCTCCTCAAGATGCTCCTCCACGGGCGTGCTGGAGTACCGCTCGAGGTGATGGGTCTGATGATTGGTGAGCAGATTGATGATTACACCATTCGCGTGGCGGATGTATTCAGCATGCCGCAAACCGCCACCGGCCAGTCGGTGGAGGCCGTTGATCCAGAGTTTCAGGTTCATATGCTGGATAAGCTCAAGCTTGTTGGCCGCCATGAAAACGTGGTTGGTTGGTACCACAGCCATCCTGGTTTTGGGTGTTGGCTCTCCGGGGACGACGTCATGACGGCACAAGGTTATGAAAAACTCACGCCACGAAGTGTGTCGGTGGTGGTGGATCCAATCCAGTCCGTGCGTGGCAAAGTTGTGATCGAGGCCTTTCGCACGATCCCATCTGATGTGGCACAACGCATGGTCTTTCAGGGTTCTGGCGGTTTTATTGAGCCACGGCAAATCACGTCAAACATTGGTTTTCTCAATAAACCAACACACGTTGCCATCTCACGTGGTTTGGATCGGCAGTACTACGGCATGCCCATCACCTTCCGCAAGAAGAATCACGAGTTGCGCCTCCTCCTAAACATCTATCGCAAAGGATGGAGCGAGGGCTTTATGTTGCAGGACACCAACAAGGGAGAGAGGGAGGTGCGTCAGAGTGTGCAGGAGCTCATTAGCTATGCGCGCCAGGCGGAGCAGTTTATCAGCAACGGCCACGATGAAGACGATGTTGGCAACGTTGGCCGCATCAACGCCGTCACTCACCTCCAGCGTGAGGCTGAGAATTTGCTCCACCGGAACATTAGTGAATCCATCGGTGCCATGATCAACGCCGTGGTGTTCTAGATTGCGCAACATCGGCCGTGAAAACAACAACCAAGAAGTGCAGAAGCGAAGAACAACAAACGAGGTGGGAACTGAGTGGTGTGAGTGTGTGCCACAGACCTCCTATGATACTCGCGTTGAATGCAGATTCATGTGATGCATCTCGTTGGGTGTTCGGCCGTCTATTCCTGATACAAAACAACAAACTGACAATGTTGTGTGTGTGAGTGTGTGCGATGATGATGATGATGATGATGATGTACTTTAATTTCATGATTTCTTCTCATACTATCCACTTCTAATCTTCATCAAGTTCGTGTAGAGTTCCGGCGTAGGCATCGACGCAAGCATACGGCATTAAGCTCATACGGCAAGACGCACACACGCACATTTGTAGTGAAGGTGTTCGCGTCCTACTTAGCCGCACAAACACAACTCAGCAAAGAACAACAACTTCTTCAGGCCTCGTCCTTATCTCGCACACATCTCTTCCATTGATTCCTTCCACCTCTCCTTTCTTCTTCTTCTTCTTCTTTTCTTGCCCACTTTCTTGTTTCTGCGCTCCCCTCTTCTTTTTTTTTCTTTGCTGTGTTTTTGCGCACATAACGTGCGTCCACAGACCACTACTACACACACACACGTATATATATCCGTTCATACATTCGACGCGTTCAGAGTACCAACCGAGCAAGTGTTGTGGCCTACTCCGTTGCTGTCCTTCTTCTTTTTTTTCTGTTGTTTTTTGTGAAGTTTTTTTGGTGCGTTCATCTGGCGGATTGGATCTCTGCTGCCGTCCATCCATCCATCATCTCTGAGATTGATCTTCTCTCGCGCTCCACTGCACGTCTTCGTTGTTGTTTTGGCGGCAGCTTCAGAAGTTTTCACGTCGGCAACAAACTTACACAGAAGTACCTCTTCGTCAGGTGTTGGCTCTCAGCCTACCCACTTCTTCTTGTGTAGTTCATCTTGATTGTTTTTTTTTGTTGTGTTGGGCAGTATCTTCTTCCTTGTTTGCAGGATCTACTTACGGAGAACCTTCTTGAGCACCTCTACTCACACAACACACGTTCCTTCATTGATCTTGTTGTGTGTGTGCGTGTGTGTCTTGCGTCTTCGGCAGCTGCTCTCCTTCTCCTCTCTGCCCTGCTCATATTCAGCACATTGTTGGTGCGTATTCTTTTGTTGTGATTGTTTTCGGGGAGGCATCCGCCGTTCTTACTGATTCTCTTGTGAATCCTCCATCCAACCATCAATCCACCAAGTTTTCTTTTCTTTTCTTGTTGTTGTTGTTCCTTTTCCACCTCCTTTTGGCTTGTTGTGTTGTTGTGTCTATTGTCTGCACACACACACACACATACACAAGCACTCAGTACAAGTAGGGTAGTGCAGGTCTACGACAGTGGCTACCCCCAACGCCATCAACAACATCCTTCCTTAATCTAGTATACTTGCTACGTATTCACTCGCGTTTACATAACAACAAACAAACAACAACTCACACACGCGGACGAAAACACACACTCACGTGTTTGTGCTGCTTCTTTCATTGTTGTTGTTGTTGTTGTTGGTTATTTGTGTAGCAGTCTTCGTTGGAGTCTTATTGTTCTTTCTTTCTTTCTTTTTCATCATTGCGGAATACGAACACCGAGGGAGTGCCGTACCCCTCTCCACGTGCAAACAAACTCACGGAGCCTGTGGCATACATTGAGAAGGACACCAACAACAACAACCAACCAACCAACATGGCTCAGAGTGCCTCATCCATGAGTGCGGCGGGAAGCTACGCCGCTGACCTCAGCTCGGGCTTCTGCCTCACGAGCAATAAATTCTCATCCACGACCACCAACACGGACCTCCAGCGGCACAGCAGCAGCAATCACTGGGAGCCCATGCGGGAGGTGGTGATGATGGGGGAGAAGGTGGAGGAAGCTGCCGCGCGTGATCGTGCTACATCAGCAATGGTGCCAAAAGTGCCGAGCTCAATAGATGTGTGGTCAGACGCATCGAAGGCCTCGCCGCTTTCCAACCAGCTTGTAAATCCATGTTCGTGGTGCTCAACGGCGGAGGATCTTGACGGCATGCACCCTGGTACCACACAGATACCTCCAGAGGAGCTCGCGCTGAGCATCAGCCCAATGCCCGAGCTTGACGTGGTGGCACACACGGCCCAACCTCTCACGCAACGCATTCACACACGTCCTGCACACAGCGGGGCGATGAATTCGTTCGCGGAGCTGGAAAATTATCATCACGGACGCAGCCCCGCCGCTGAAACCGCAGGACTGCGCTCGCTCAGCGCCGTTGAGGCGCTGTGGATGCCCCCGCCGCTCATGAGTACGAGCAGTCGCAATGGCGGTGGTGCCAACTATGCCGGAGATCTCGGCCGAAGCACAAGCACCACCAACGGAATGGCCGCACACTCGCAACAACAACAACAACAACAATGCATGGCTTCCATGATGGCGATGGAATCCATCAGCTCCTCCATGGTGCCGGAGCTTTACCGTGGCATGTCCAGCTTCAACAACTACACCGGTGCGAGCAGCGGGAGTGGTGGGAGCCTTCGTCCAACACGCCAGCTACCACGACCTGCCTCCACAGCACGTCTTGGACAGCAACTGAGCAACAACAACAACAACAATCATGGTGGTGATTGGGGACGTGAATCGATGTACCATCGCTCGCTCACTTCCCACGGCCTCCTGAGCTCCTCGGGAAGTAGTGGGCCGGGTGCCGGTGGCGGTGGCGGTTATTGCTCCCCACGGCCAACGCGGAATGCCACGGACCTCATCACCAACACTGCGTTGCTCGACTTGAGCTTCAACTCCCCGACCGGATGCCCTCTCCGACCAAACACCAACACCAACACCTCCTTGTTGATGCACGCTCATCATGCTCATCCGGTGGCACCTCATCACGCCCCACATCATCCATCCGTTTCCATCATTGCACCGGAAGGCGGCGATGTTGCTGGCAACTCGTTTCTATCTCCGAGCTCACCGGCGTTGCGTCCATCGTTCATCTCACCGGAGCTCTCCTTCGAGGTTGGTGATGGGCCCGGGGCATCATGTGCATCGGCCGCCATCGCTACCGCTGAATGTTTCGCGCTGCCCAACGTTCTTCCGACGGGTGCGTTGGGCAGTAGCATCCTACTGGCACGTGGCCCGGCTGCTCCGGGTGCTCCGCCACCCAACACATGCAGCATCCTCAGCAGCTCACCCACACCGCAACACGGGTCATCTCCTGCACGTGTGCTGATGCAACACCCCTCCTCCTCAGGACGAGTGAAGGTCTTCGCGGAAGGCGAGGAAGATGGCAGCTCCATCTCCGCCCCATCCCTGCCAACCAACACAACAACAACAACGGTGCGTCAGCGACGCAGCCAGCAGCTCACCAACACCCCAACCTCCACCTCCACCGCCACCACCACTCCCACAGCGTCCACTGGCATGGCGCCGCGATCTCCGGCAGGCACCAACACCGCCAACACCAGCGCGATGGAGATCAGCCAAACACCACGTACATCAAAGGAGCGTCGCGACGCTTTTCAGATTCCGTTGCGCTATCTGAGCAAAGATGCGCCACCGTTTGCGCTAGAGCAGCTCCACGGATGCCACGGATGTACGTGCGCGACCTCTTTTGTGATGGAGCCGGGCATGTCTACGACGACGCCATGTCTGCCGGGTTTCGAGCCCATCATGAATCTGGATGATGATGATGATCATGATGGTGCTGTGCGCGACATGATGGAGGAGGAGGAGGAGGAGGAGCGCAGCGATTGCAGCTTTAATCGCCGCTACCTCGCCCAGATTGGTCTCGCCGGCTCCACCACCTCCGCCAACAACAGCCAAACACAACAACAACAACAGCGTGGCCGACCTTTTGGTGAAAAGGCTGCGGCGCGTAGTACCACGGACGTCTTTGGCCGTCGCCGCTCCTTCAAGGTGGTATCAAGTGGCCACTACATTGATGAGCAGAACCCGTTGATGGGAGTTGTGGAGAGCGATGATCATCCAAATAATGATGATGATGTTACAACAATTCCTGAGGAGAGCCGTCGCTCCAGCGATGGCCCGCTTGGTGAGTTCTTCAGCCAATCGCCCGTTGATACAACCGCCACAGCATCGGCGCGCAGCATCTTCATGCGCACATCGAGCCAGATGCCACCATTTGGAGATACAACCAGCACCGTTGCAGATGATCAGCTCACTAGCAGCTCCAACAATAGGCATTCATCAGACGCGACGAAAGTAGCATCAGCAGCAGCAGTGGCTGGCGTTGGCCAGGCATTTGTTGCTGGCGGTGGTCTGCCATCGTTTTCAGCGCACCGACGCACCTCAGCCACCTCCGTTGTTGATCTCGGACGCTCGCGCAGCAAATCCAAGTCAGAGTTGGCACCAATGATGATGCACCACACCGCCGACGCCGCCACATCATCATCTCCAGCAGCAGCAGCAGCAGCAGCACTCAGTGATGGCAGCTCCGCCACCTTCCATTCACGTGGAGCGACGAGCATCAACAGCCTCAGCGCGGGTTGTGCTTTATTCAGCGCACATGATGATGATGATGATGATGACGCACACGGCGTCAGGATGAGTGCTGGATCATCCTCCTTTGGTGTAGGTGGCCCATTGCGTATGGATGCACGTCCCGATGCGTTACACGCAAGCATTGATTCCGATGGTTGGGGATATGTTGAGGGTGCCGTCTATCCTCGACGACGTACACGCGATGCAGATAACTTCACTCTCTCCGGAAGTGTTGGGGCTGGGAGCTTTGGGCATGGCTCGGAGAGATCAGATTGGTGATGTGTGAGATCTCTTGAATGATGATGATCATCAACAACAACATGGATGATCATCATGAGACTTGGTCTGACCTATATTCTACGTCGTGCTACCTCACTCCTCCCGGAATGCGCCAACGCATTGCATCCACCACATCATAATCCGCACCAACAACAGCAACAACGAACGAATTATCTCTGCCAAATGTTGTTCCTCCACGCATGAGTTCACCCACTACGCCGTTCATGTACTCCCACACTCATCCACACACACACACATACATCATCATGCTCGTGGAGCTCAAGGCACCACTTCCGTGCATGTGTATATGTGCTGCTCCATCAACATGAATTATGATGACGTTCATGGGCATGGTATCTATCTTGCCGGAGCCGTTTCTGATTGTTTTTCCTCTTCTTCTTCTCTTTGCGCCGCCATCTATCTCCTTTTTCTTTTTTTTCGTGTGTGTACGAGCGTGTGCTGGCATGCATTGATTCAATGTTTGTGTTGGTGAAACCGATGAGCGGCACCGCGTGTTGCCATCTACGCAACAAACACACACACACAAGCATCAACGATGCCAACGACGGGATTTTTTTTTCTTGATTGATCGATCTTGCTTGTTTTTTTTCTAATCTTCACTGCCAGTACGCACGCTAGCAGAGATGTTGTGTGCATCAATTCCCGCACTCCCGTACGCACAAAACATGGTGGCCGTCCTTATTCACGGCATCATCAATCATCATCTCCTCCCACTCCGACTTCCTCCTCACTCGCGCGCTCCCCTTGGGTGGGGCGATGTTGTTGATGATTGTTTCGTTCTTTTTTTTTGGTTGGTTGTTGTGGTTGGTGGCAATACGTCGTAAGCTCCAGATTCTCTCCATCCTGCATCAACAACACACTC
>JASAON010001425.1:0-17113 GCA_030849065.1 Jaenimonas drosophilae
TAGCGTTGCATATCGCTTCGTGGGGTACCACAGCAGCCCCATCTACACACAACTGCCAACACTTCCGTGGAGGTGGTGGTTCAAGCACAGGACGTTGTTGTACCACACATCCACGCGCACACAACGACGAGATCTTCGTCGTGCGCTCTTCGAAGTCATTCTCGTGAGCCAGCAAACCATCTTTGGCTTTGTCTGTGAGGTGCTGATGCAGCAACTGGCTATGATGGGTGATGAGTACCTTCACAAAGTTCGCCAGCGTCAGCCTCATGTTGATGATGATGATGATGTTGTTGTTGTTGATGATGATGTTGGCAGCAACGCACCCACTCTCATGGTGGCCGAGATATCCACGGAGTTGGCAGCGGCCTACCTGAAGGAGATACGCCGGCTACAGCCACCACACGTCATGGATGAGCACCACGTACACTGCGAGGACGTGTATGTGCATGTACCACCGACGCACACGCATCCATCATCCTCGGCCATCTTCTTTGGCCACTCACTCATCTCATCAATACACAACAACAACAAGAACAAGAACACATCTCCGCATGCCTTGCACATTTGCATTCACTTCCACCGCGTTGCCAATCGGCCAGTGGTGCATCTTGAAAAGATACTGCGCATCATTCCGTGCGTGGATGGCGTTGATGAAAACTGTGCTGCAACTCCGGTCATTGTGCTCCACGTACACATGGAGGTTGAGCTCTTCTCCGATGCACCGGTGTTGATGCGATGGACGTGGCGGCAGCTCGCGAACAACGTGGCACCGTGAAAAAAAATGTTTGGACGGAGCTTTTTTGTACCGGATTCGTCGTCTCTTCGCTGGATGCGGATAGCTATATCAGCTGCAGCCAAATGCAGCGTTGGATGTTTCTTGGCGGAGCATCATCACCAATCATCATCATCGTTGATTCTTGCACATTCATGTGTGTTGTATTCTCGTGTATTTCGTTGTGTGTGTGTTTTTTTGTTACGGGAGCATCGTACTTCCATGACGAGCTATTGTAATTGTCTGGCTGCATCGTCATTATGTACCCGCCTTCCAACGTGTGCGGCGGAGTGGTGCGAGGCACAAGCCAAGTTGGCACGACGTGTGTGGTGTTTGTGTTTCATAACATGTGCCGACTGGTTTTTTTTCTTCTTTTGATGATGACGACGATGATGATGATGATATTGTGCTCCTAACACCCCCTCTGCTAGAGCAATGTGTTTCTGGTTGCCTCTCCCCTCAAGGTTGATGTGCATCAACACGCACACACACCATCAGCATGAGCAGATGTGCTACCGTCATGTTGTGCGCGTGTGTGCGTGTGCGTGTGTATGCCAGTGCATGTGTGTGAAGCCTCTCAATCATGTGTGGTGTACGTCATTGTTGTGTGTGAAGCCTCTCTTCTCGTGGTACATTTATAACGTCTCTCTCGTCTTTCCTCTTTTGGGCATGTAACGATGCAGATTTTTCATCACTAGTTTGCGTAGCGTGGCTTGTAAAGGCCAACAACCAACTATTGCTTCGAGGGAGCATCATATACTCCCATCTGTGGAGCCATCTCACACGCACACATTGTGCAACGCGGTGTTGGCATCTTCATCATTAAAACCACACGCGACCTCACTTTTTTTTTTTCCTAGAAGAAGAATCAGGCAGACATGCTGCTCCTGCTCCTCTCACTCGTGTGGGCCCTCTGCACACCGTTGCTCCGTTTCATCTTCCGTCGTGGCCCGCGGATTCTCATCCTCATCCTACACTACTGCTACATACACGCCTTTGTGAAGGCGGCCGTGCGTTTTGTGGTGGTGCCACAACTTCATGATCTCTATCGTCTGTTGGATGGCGCACTGGTTCATGGCACCACAGCCTGGACCGAGGTGGGTGAGTACCTCACGAAGCTGCCCAGCTCCCTCGCCCAGCCCTCGCTTGTGTCAGCGTGGATGAGCAACACCGCACTTACCAACGGCGGCTCCGCGCAGGAGTTGTGGTCTTTGGTGGTCATTGAAGATCTCCTCCGACGCTTCATCAAGAACCCTGGACGTGAGGTTAGCCTCGTCTGGCGCAATCCATCCTGCATGCTCATGATCTTTGGCCTCACCTACTTTGTGGGCTCCTTCATGGTGATGATTTGCCGCATCGTGGCAACCATGCTCCGCAGCCTCTTGCACCTTGGCCGGAAGCAGCACATCATCCTGGATGACGAAGGCCAGCCCATCCACCTCATCACCGACTCCATCCTCAAGACCACCTTCCTCCGCCGCAACGGCTACGACAGCCTGCGACGTCTCTGCCTCGCGCTCATGGAGTTGGCGTGGTTTCTGAATTTTGCCAAGCCCATCACGATGGACGCCTTCTTCCCGCTGCCACACTGGCTTCATCCACTCATTCGTCAGTACGGCGGTGGCGATTTGGTGCCCATCATTCGCGTGGTGCTCGTCATGAGCGCCGCCGTGGATGCGCAGCGTGTGTTTCACGCCGCCGTCGGTGTTCGCCCGCTCGGCATTTATGATGGATGTGAGCGCTGCCCGCTCTGTCGCGCCGTCTGGCGCTCCTCCACCGGGGCACAGCGACGCACGCACCGCTGCCCCAGCCTCTTCCCGGCCAACCTCACCCTCCCACACACACCAACCTCGGGGTTCTCCGCCACCAACTCCCCAACCAAGGAAGATTGGTTGCTGCTTCGTACGCGGGCCGCCATTCACTCCAGCAACAACAATGATGGGCCAACCTCCGAGGATGGTGTGGTGGGGGCTGCGTCAAGCCACCACACCAACACTGAGGGCTGGCTCGATGGAGATACACCTGCACACACCAACAACAACAACAGCAGCAGTAGCAGCACAACACAGCGTCAGCGTCCTGGCGATGTTTTCCCAGACCCGAATCGTCTCTCGTGGTGGGCCGCCATCACCTACGACTGGCTAAACCCGCTCCTCAACGTGGCGCTGCTCTCGCCCTTTGGGGCGTTTGGCGCACCACCGGAAGAGGCCTTCACGAGCGGCAGCGGTGTGTGGGAGGCCCAGAAGGCCGTCATCAACTGCTTGCCGCCACTGCCCGAGGAGCTGCGGGCCAAGACGAGGATCGCCGATCCGGCGTGGGAGTTGTGGCGCCAACGCTATCGCTTGGCGCGGGAGGTGTTGGCGCGCAACACCGCGCGACAACAACGCACCATCCTTCTCCGCGTGTGGATCAACCTCTTCGCCCTCATTCGCCGCATCTTGTACTGGTCCTTCGCCGTCTTTTTCCTCCCCGCACGTGGTGGAGACCTCCACCAGAATGAGCGCTTTGCCGCAAGCGATGGCGTGCAGCCCATGGGCCTCTTCCGCCTCTTCATGCGCCACTGCAGCGGCCGTGAGTTCATTTTCGTATGCATTCCCCTGAAGATTCTTCATGATGTGCTGCACGTCATGGCCCCCCAACTGGTTCGTGTGTTGGTGCACTTTGTACGTCATGCCGCGGAACGCAAGGATGGCAGATTGTCGGAAGGACTCACCATTTGTGCTGGGCTCATCCTGGTGCTACTCCTGCAGGCCCTCCTCTTTCAGTGGTACCTGAAACACCTCTACGCATGCTCGCTGAAGGCCACCTCCGCACTGAAGTCCGTCATCCTGCGGCAGCTTCTGGAGTCGCGCCTCGCCCACACGAACCCGCCACCACCAATGGAGGAGGCGATGATGATGCAGCAGCAACACCAACACCAACATGGCAGCCCACGCAAGAATAGCACCAGCGGAAGTGGGGGAGGAAGGCGTCGTGATGGCAACAACAACAACAACAACAATCATCATCATCGCCGCATCAACAGCGGCAGCGCTATGCTCAGCAGCACCTTGCGTGAGGGTGGCTCCCCACGTTTGCGTGGAGAGGCGGTCGCCGCCGCCACAAACTCCGCCAAGAAGCCGCCCAACGCTGGCCACCTGAGCAACGAGGGCGAGGTGCTCTCCTTGGTGAATGTGGATGCCACCACCTGTGGCGAGGCCCTCGTCTTCCTACACAACGTGTGGGGCCACCCCTTCCTCATCATTAGCTCTCTCCTGAACATGTACAGCTACGTTGGTTGGTTCTCCACCTTGAGCACTTTCCTCGTCTTTGTGGCCCTCATTCGTGTAAACCGGATGAGTGCCAGCCGTGTGCAAACCGCCCAGCAACAATCACGAACGAGCAGCACGCGCATGAGCGATCTCAACGCCGCCCTAAACACGATGCGCACCGTCAAGGCCATGGCCCTGGAGGAGAACATTATGCAGCGTGTGGAGGATGCACGCTGCGAGGAGAGTGAGGGGGCGATGCGCGTGGCGAGGGCGGAGAGCTTCGCCGCCGCCCAGACGGAGATTACTACCCTCCTCATCACCGTCTTGTGCTGCGCCACCTATCTCTTTGGGGGAGGCTCAATGGATGAGGCGGTGTTGGTGCCGACGATCGCGGCGCTGAACCTCCTCCGCTTCCCCATTTGGACCTTCCCGCACCTCTTCTCGCAGGTCTCGAAGGGCTTCATCAGCATGACGCGAGTGGAGAACTTCCTGAACACGTGCAGCGGGGGTGAGCCACGTCTGCCACACCACACAACGAACACCTCCTCATGCGATGGTGGTGGTGGTGGTGGTGGTGTCATGGTGGCCAACAACAGTTCGCAATCCGCGCACGTTTCTTCCTCCATCGCCACCATGTACCCCGTTGGTACGGTGGTGTGCGAGGGGAGCAACTTTTCGTGGAGCAAGCCCCCACCCGACGCCAGCCCCTTGAGCATAGCACCACCAACAACAACAGCAGCATCATCATCCTCCGCAGCTGCACCCAGTGGTGGGAATAGCTCACCCCATCGGCATCTGCATGATCAGGCCTCCTCCTCGCCGTCCCTGAGCAGCGGGCGTGCCAAGCGCAGCAACAGCGCATCGATGCTCTCCCTGACCCATGATCTGTGGCCTCCCTGCGTCCTCCACGACGTACGTGTGCGCATCGAGCCTGGAGAGTTTGTGGTGATCCAGGGCGCCACCGGCTCTGGCAAGAGTGCGCTTCTCCTCTCCATCCTCGGTGAGCTCCACGCCACCTCATCCTCGTCCTACTCCACGCCAAAGATGGCGCCATCATCATCACCGCGTCAACGAAACGAAGACTTCGTCGTGGAGGCGGAGGCGGCCAACGCGATGGAGGAGCTCGCCAAGGCCACCGCCGCCACATCGCAGGCCGTCGTTGATGATGCCGGGTTTCAGTGCGCCGGCAGTGTTGCCTTTTGTGCAGAAAGTCCGTGGCTGCGCAACCGCTCCATCCGCGAGAACATCACCCTCCTCCCCGACGCCTACTGGACCAACCAGGCGGGCAATCATGGAACGGAGGTGCTCCTCGCGTGGTATGAGCGCGTGCTCCGCACCTGCGGTCTCGATAAGGATGTGATGGCGATGGGTTCCCGCGACTTCACCTACGCCGGAGAGGGCGGCAACAAGCTGTCGGGCGGGCAGCGCGCGCGTGTGGCCCTCGCCCGCGCCGTCTTCCGTCGCGATCTGAGCGACATCTTCATCCTCGACGACGTTCTCTCCGCGTTGGATGTGGAGGTGCAGAAACACATCATTGCCGAGGTGTTTCATGGGGTGTTGCGGGAGCAGAGCAGCTCGTCGAGTGCCGCCGCAGCCGAGGGCATGCCGGCGCGGCGCAAGACCATCATCCTCGCCACACACGTCTCGCCCGATCTCTTGATGCCCGATCGCGTGTTGGAGGTGCTGCCCAACGGCATGGTTCAGGAGTGTGGGCCCGCGCACTCACCCACCGCGGAAGACGTCTTTCGATGCAAGCGCGCATGGAAGGACGCGGCGGAGTCGGCGCAGCGGTCCAAGGAGGAACGGGTGAGTGCCGAGCTCTCCGGCAGCATCTCCCAACAACAACAACAACACGCAAAGAACGCGCCCGCCCCGCTGCTGCCGCAGTCAATGGGAGCCCAAGCCCCACACATGAAGAAGGTGTTTTCCCTCCTCCCCCGACGTGAGGATCTCCGCCAGCTCTTCGTGGAGTACATGGGGGTGCGCCACGTCCTCTACGTCCTCGTGGCGAGTGTGCTGATGCAGGTACTCCGCACCATCATGGATAACTGGCTGGGTCTGTGGATGGCCCTCTACGTGAAGAATGAGGAGGACGTGGTGGTTTTTGAGGAACAAGCCACACAGATGCAGAAGCTCACTCGCTTTCTGCTCTCACTGGTGCGTGAGGAGGCCAAACGTCCAGAGCCACCCCTCCCCGTGGAGCCTGAGCCGAAGCCGTTTGGCACGATGGAGAGCTTGGAGATTCAGTTTCTTCTCTCCTTCGCCCTTATTGGCTTCCTCTCCGCCGTCTTCAGCTACCTCCGCATTCGCACCTTCTTCACCTCCTACCAAAAGATTGCCGATGCCCTGCAGCTGCGTGCGGTGGCACGTCTCTTGGCCGCCCCGGCCTCTCTCTTTGATCGCGTGCCCATCAGCGGCCTGCTGCACACCCTCAGTCGGGATCAGGAGGTGGTGGACCGCTCCCTCGGGGAGTCTATCCAGCTCATCTCACACACCATTATGCAGCTCATGGCCATCGTTATATTCAACGCGACGCAGCACACCGCCTTCCTCCTTGTTATTCCGCTCTCCGCCCTCCTCTTCACCCATCTCACCCTGCGTTTCTTGCTCCTCACGAAGCAGCTCCGCACACTGGAGGGCAAAGTCAATGGGCGCTCACTCCAGGTGCTGAAGGACGCCGTTGCTGGTGCAGCCACCGTGCGTGCCTACGGACCTTCCCTCACTCACCAGCTTCGGTCGGAGATGGATGAGTCTCTCGATGCGGTGCATGTGGCGGCCAACGCCAGCTTGACCGCCGATCGCTGGGTGGCGCTGCGTTTGGAGCTTGTTTCTCTCTCCTTCACAGGTGCCTTGGCCATTCTCGCCGTGTGGTGGGCCTGCATGGGCCAAAGCGCCGGCACCGATAGCGCGGCAGGAGCCGCCTTTGCGGGTCTTGGCATCGTCTCTAGCATGACGGCATCGAGATCGCTCTCCATGTTGTGCCGGCGTCTGGGCATGTTCCAAAACCAGTACGTGAGCGTGGAGCAGCTACTTCACCTCCAGCGCAACACCCCGCAGGAAGACTTTGGCCATCTTGAGCTCACAGCCAACGAGGAGGATGAGGATGACGATGACGAAGATGAAGATGAGCACGACGGCACATCGGACGAAAGCAGCAGCAGCAGCAGTAATAGCAGTAGTGGTGATGAAGAAGAAGAAGCGGAGCACAATGAAGAGGGTGAGGAGGTGCCCAAGCAGCAGGATGCTGCTACAGAGGAACCGTCCGCCCTTGTGCTGGATGTGCAGAACCTCAGCGCCCGCTACCAACCTCACCTCCCATACGTACTCCAAAACGTAACCTTCACACTCCGGGCCGGCGAGTGCGTCGGTCTTATTGGCCGCACCGGCAACGGCAAGTCCTCCCTCTTCAACGCCCTTCTCAAGCTGATGGACGTACTCGAGGGCGGCCTATGCATCCCTCGTGCCTACGCCATGGCCAAGAAGGGTGGTAGCAGCCAGTCTGGACGGCGCGCCAGGCACGATGCACGCATGGTCAATGTGCTCCACGGCGATGCCCGCCAACTTCGGCGCCACTTTTTCCAGCTCGTCTCGCAGGAGCCCCTCCTTCTGCAAGGAACCCTGAGAGACAACCTCATGTTGGGCTCCGGGGTTGGTGAGGACGCCGACCTCATCACGGATGAGCACATGTTCTCGGTGCTGCAGCAGGTATCCCTGGACGAGCTTCTTGCCCCGGGTGCCAGCGCCTTCACCTCACCCTTGGCCAGCCCGAGGTTCAAGGCCTTCGCCCCCCTCGCGCCACTGGACGAGGGTGAGGAGGAGGAGGAGGACCGCGAAGCCAGCCACTCCACCGAGGACGAGCAGGAGGCGGTTAATCCTGTGGAGCAGCTACTCAGCTACCCCATCTCCGCCGGCGGCTCGAACCTCTCGGCCGGCCAGCGGCAGCTACTGTGCCTCGCGCGGGCCCTCCTTCACCGGCCCCGTGTGGTGCTCCTCGACGAGGTTAGCTCCCGCGTGGACCCGCGGCTGGACATCATCATCCAGCGCATCATCCGCGAGGAAATCCTCGGCCGCAAGGGCGTCTACGCCGCCTCACGCGACGGCTCCGCCGCGGGCGTTCTTCTCATTGCCCACCGCCTTGACACCATCTTGGCCCTCTGCGACCGCGTCTTGGTCATCGAGCGCGGCTCCTGCGTGGCGGACCTGCACAAGGAGCAAGTGAAATCCATGGAAAACCTGGCCTCCTATCTGTAGGGGTTGGTTCGCGGGGGACCGCCCACGCACCACCCCAACCTTCAACCATACACCCCCACACACACCATGAGAGCAAATATCCTGCGCCATCAACATCTATGCCAAATGACTTGGCTAAAAACCATGCCCCCCCCCTCCCCCACCATTTTCACCAAACGAACTAGGCCCCAAGCCGGGCAGCAGGCCACAGCAGCCTAAGCCAGGCCACGGCAGCCTAAGCCGGGCAGCAGGCCACAGGCGCCGAAGCCGGGCAGCAGGCCACAGCGGCCAAAGCCAGGCCACAGGCGCCTAAGCCGGGCAGCAGGCCACAGCAGCCTAAGCCAGGCCACAGGGGCCTAAGCCAGGCAGCAGGCCTAAGCCAGGCCGCAGGCGCCTAAGCCAGGCAGCAGGCCACAACAGCCTAAGCCACGCCACAGCAGCCTAAGCCAGGCCACGGGGGCCCAAGCCAGGCAGCAGGCGCCTAAGCCGGGCAGCAGGCCACAGCGGCCAAAGCCACGCCACGGGAGCCTAAGCCAGGCCACAGGGGCCTAAGCCGGGCAGCAGGCCACAGCGGCCAAAACCAGGCCACAGGCGCCGAAGCCGGGCAGCAGGCCACAGCAGCCTAAGCCGGGCAGCAGGCCACAGGCGCCGAAGCCGGGCAGCAAGCCACAGCGGCCAAAACCAGGCCACAGGCGCCGAAGCCGGGCAGCAGGCCACAGCTGCCAAAGCCAGGCCGCAGGCGCCGAAGCCGGGCAGCAGGCCACAGAGGCCAAAGCCACGCCACGGGAGCCTAAGCCAGGCCACAGGGGCCTAAGCCGGGCAGCAGGCCACAGCGGCCAAAGCCAGGCAGCAGGCCCAAGCCGGGCAGAAACCCGCAGAAGATTAGCCTGTGAAACCTTTGAAGGAAAGAAACAGGATAGAATTTGCAGACGATGCGAGTCAATCAGAAGTAGTGAGAGTGAGAGGTGGGACATAGAGGGATGAAGTGCAGCCAGAGGGCCTTGGTGGGAATTCTTAGTCGTGAGGGAAAGGAACAGAACTGAAGTGAAGAAGACGCGCGCAACGAACAAGTCGCAGCCCACTGTGGGCAATGGCGGCGGAAGGGGAAGGTTGAGGAGTGTCTGTTGGGAGGGGAGAGGAGGGGGGTGCGTTTGGGGCTGGCTTACATGGTGCGGCACCCATCATCACAGGAGTTGATGGGCCTTCATCCACTTTTTGAGGGCAATGTACTCGCCCAAGCGGCAGTTGCCGTAGTACATGTAGTCAAGCCCACTGCTTCCGATGGCGAAGGCGTCGGCATCCCCAGTGACGTCGGGGTTACAGCCCATCACAAATGACCACAGCGACCAGTGCAGGTGTGAGCCCAGCATGCCCAGGAAAACATGTCGAAGGTGCTCCCTGGTTACCCCATCGTCATCCTGCGAGCCGCGGTAGTACACCTGAATCGCCCGCAGGCAGGAGAGCGGCACACGCATGTCCTGCTTCTCCTCAGCGGAGAGCTCCACCTGCAGCTGACGCTCCCACGCGTCGAAGATGAGCTGCGGAAGGCGTGGGTATGTTTCGGGGAGGTCGTGCCACTGGGCTGCATAGCTGGGCGGAGGGAAGGCGCAGAGGTACTTGATGAACCCAGGCTCACCCTCGCCAGTGCCACGGCCGTAGTCATAGTCCAGCTCGCAAATGGTGTTGCCGAGATCAAAGCAGCTGTAGTTGGCATCACTGTACTCAAAGTCAATGAGAAGCACACCCTTCAGGTCCACGAGGTTGCGTCGGTGGCCACTCTTTGTGACGAAGCGGCGCCCCAGTGGGGAGCTCTGCACCGGAAGGGCATCGGCGTCCTCCTCAAGACGCACGGGGCTCCCTGGCGGCCGAAACTTGGCCGGCACCTTTCGCCAGGAAAGGAGGATGTTGCCTGGGTTGAGGTCATTGTGAGAAAACACAACGGGGATTCGATGTGCGCGCATCACCTCGCGCATGGAGGCGATCTCATTGCAGAAGTAGCCCTCCAAGGAGAGACGCATCTCGGGTTTAAAGTGGGGGCAAATGAGTCGAAGGAACCGGCAGGTGGCCCGCTCCAGGGCAGATGGGCAAACCTCTTCCAGCACCTTGATGGAGGTGTGGCGGCGGTAGTAATCATCGGTGTTGAGGGAAGACTGCATCGCATCCTGAAGCTGAGCGGCCAGTAGCTGGCAGTAGTCCTCCGCCGACGACTCCAGCATCGACGGGTTCTCCTCATTCAGAGCAACCTTGTTGTGGTAGCGCACCCCATTGACGGAGGCTGGCAGGAACCCCGCGACGTCGAGCTGGTGCACCTGCCGCAGCACCCCATAAATCTCAGCGAGGAGGTCGGAGCTCTCCAGCAGCATATCCGTCGTGCACGTGGCCACGTTGTCCATGTACTCCTCAACCCTTCCCCAACGAAAGGTGTGGAGCACCTCGGGGCTGAGGGCCGCCTCACTCATGAGATGCATCGCCGCCCCATCACGGTAGCGATCAATGGCTTCGGACCCCCCGCTGCCATAGACGCGGAGCAGGATGACCTTCTCCGGGTACTGCGGGTGGCTGAGTCGGTAAACGTGGTTGCTGTTGCCGCCGGAGAGTTTCTCCACATCGAGTTCATCCATGAGCATCCGCGTTGCCTCCGTCGGGGAGCTCGTGATGGAGCTGTGCTGCAGGTGATTGCGCGAGCTTCCTCCGACGGGGTTGCTGTGGTAGTCGTAGAAGGCCTTGGGGTGGAAGAGGTGGAGCAGCGGCATCCAGTCCTTGGGGCGATTCATGTTGCGCCCATGCAAAGAAGATGTACTGTTGGGTGAGGCCGCAGCGTCGCCCCTTCCGCAACGACTGGACTGACGTGCCGTTCGGGTGACCTTCACCGCCTTCTTGTAGAGGGAGTAGCAAAGTTTGTAAATGAGTTCGTTGGTGGCGTTGGGGGTATCTTCCATCTCTGCGTATTCAGATGCATGGCTGCTTAAGGCACCTATGCTGCTCGTGGGAGAGAGAACGATGGAGGTGAGGGATTCCGCCATCGCCCCAGAGTCGGGCGACATGGTATCGCCCGTCATGCTCAACGCGTACTGGCACAGTGGGGAGAGGGATGGGTGCTTCTCTGCCACGGCCACGACGAAACGCTTGATGTCGGTGGTCTGGAGCATCTCCTCCACCTCTGCTGGGCTCAGAATGTTGTGTGGGCGGTTCATGGACAAAGGCAAGCACTCGATGTTTGATGAAAAGTACTGGTTATGGCCTGTGTTGGTGTATTGGTTGATGGCTGCGTGTGAAGAAACACTAACGAGCCGAATCGTCTCTCCACGGAGGTGGGAGGTACACGCACTGCCTTTGCTGTGTGCAGGGCGATGCAATGAGTGGCGATGGATGAGGGTTGGGGTGTTGAGGCGCGTGGAAGAGCAGAGGTTAGAGATCCACAAGCAACAACAGAAAACAAGGGCACAAAAATAAGAGAACAAATTTGGTGGAGCAGAATCCCACTGCGCAATGGGTACTTACGTACACAAAACAAACAAAGCACAAGAAAAATTTGTTCAAAAGAGGGGCTAACTTGTTGTGCACAGACCTCCAAACTTGTGTATGCGTGTGTGTCTTAATACGTCCAGTGATGGTAAGGTGGAGGTACGATGATGTGAGGGAGTGTGCGAACAAAACAAACAAACAAACAATCACTTCAAGAAGACGTAAATGAATGTTGGTGTCGTTGTTGGTGCTGCGTTTGGAAGGGAGGACGATCCTTGGCCCTGATTTGCTTTGCCTGCGTGGAGCCTGTGTTAGATGAATCGAGAAGTGGAGTGGATACAATAAGGTGTGGGAGTCTCCGTACGTTGGATGTACGACGCGGTTATGTGAGGGAGGATGATGAAGGTATTGTGTGGGGGCTGTATGGGTTCGAGAGAAGAAAGAAGGGAAGAGAGAGAGAGGAGGGGAAGGGGGACATGTTTGTGGGTGTGTGGCATGTGTGTGCGTAGGAGTCCTTCATCAGCCCGTGGAATGAGGGATTTTCCCTGGTGATCTTCTTCATGGATGGTGCACGAGCCATCGCTTGTGCATATCCACTCTTTGTTATCGGTCGGTTAGGTATGTATGTGGGTAGGAAGGGGGGCAGAGGATGTGTGCGTGTGCGTGTGTGTGTGTGTGTGTGTGCGTGGAGATGGAGTAGGGGCACGTGCCACGGCTCTCTCTCTCACCAACAAGTGTGCAGGCGCCATCATCATCAGCTCAGGGATGATGTTGATGGTGGTATCGACGTTTTGTTATTGATTTACTGCTCAGACAGCCCTCTCCTACCCACCAGCGTTGGGCAACGATAATGCTTCGGTGCACCTCCAACGGATTCACACGGGCAGCCATGGTGCTGCTGCGTGTGTGTGAGAGGGAGGAGGAGCTCCACGGCTCCCAACAACGATAGGCATAGAAGAGAAGGAGGAGGTGGACGACGCAACACCCACGCGTCGTCAGTTGGAGTAAAGTGAGGGAGGAGGAGGGGAGAAGCCATAGGACCATCATCCACGTTGAACGTCTACGCCAGCGAGGTACACGGCGGAGATGGAGCGTGGAGAGACCACCAACAAGGGAAGAGCGAAAAAAAAAAAAAGTGAAAAAGAAATGAAAAACAGGAAGAATCTGGATGCATGGGACGGGTTGTTAGAGGAGAAGAGTGTGGATGAACGGGGCATCACACACTTCCGCTCTGTCAAAAGCGCAACATCCATCCACAACCACAAACGCAAGCAAAACAACAGCAACACAGCATAACCAAAGGTAGTAAGACAGCAAAGGCATGGAGAAAAAGAAGGCCTCACACCCCCATACGTTTCATCCCGTAGCCACACAGCCATCAACAACAGCGCCATCCTTCTCTCATATGCACAGTATCGCTGTTGTGCGGAGGTTGGGTGATGGAGGGGTGGAGGTGATCGTGAGTGTGCAGCACCCTTGGAGAGAGACGGAGATTGAGTGGAGGTGTGAAGCACGCCCCAACACACGAGAAGAGGTGCAAAAAAAAAACAGAAAACATACAAAAGATAGTCCACTTGGAGGGCAACATCAGCCCCCCTCCTCTCTCACATAGCCAACCTCTCACTTTCTGTCTGTTGCAGACGACTGGGTGAGGGAGTCAACGAGACAAGTACCTCCACACATACACATGCACACGTACACACACACACATACGTTTTGCACGGGTACGTCTGGTCCATGAGTACACAACAAAGAAAGAAGTGGGCAGACGTCCATGGTGCAAGCTGGTGAGAGGAGGGGTAGGTGGAGGTGGAAGGGGAATCGTCAACAGCCAAAAGAAGGAAGAAAGAAGAGCACAGGCATACCCATGATGGATTAGGTGCATGTGTGTGCTGCTGCGTGCGTCAATGAGCCCTACACCCCCCACACACATATACACCTCACACACGCATATGGAGTGTGGGGGTGTAGGTGTGTAGGTGATGTAAAGAGAGGTCCGGCATCCATACGCAAGTTTACTTCTCGTCTTCTGTGTTGTGGTTATAACCGTCTGTGTGTGTGTGTGTGTGTGTGTGCCAGAGCTCCGTCAAAATCAATACAAAAATCACCCCATTCATTCCCTTGTGTGGTATCTCCACCACATTCTCATCCTCATGTCTGCTGCCACGAATGGGTGTTGCGTTGTGGTGTTGCTGTTGCTGCTCATGCACTGAGAAGCAGCAGCCTCACACGCACACACTGGTTAGCAACCGAACAACAGCAGCAGCAGGACGAAGTGGAAGAGGATGGCCTTCACTCCTCTATAACCGGCATGATCATCATCATCATGCCACACAAACATATACCGCCGTTTTCTTTTTCATTTCTTCTCGTCAGTTCATCCGCATTGCTACACACTCGTCGATACGTCTCTCTACGCCACACATCAGAGAGAGAGAGAGGAGAGGAAGTGAATGAGTGAGGCCACACAACCACCGCACTCTGTGGCAACTTGCCAAACGTGTTTGTTGGTTGGCACACAAACACAGACACCTACACACACATTGGTACCATCTTCATTCGTCAGAGACTTCCTGTTGTGTTCTGTGATGCTCACTCAATGGCCCGCGGCTCAGCCTTGTCAAGCAGGCCGGAGCGCATCTCGCGATTCATGATGCCACCAATGCCAAAAGCGGGCATGATGCGGCACATGCGCAACAAGGTGGAGGAGATGTAGGTGGCCTTGAGGCTCTTGGTGAGGTCCTGCACATCAAACTTGGGGTATGTCTGGCGGTAGCGGATGGCGGTGATGTGGAGGAGTGTGGTGAGGAACTGCAACAACGCCGGGGTCACCATTTGGGCGGTGTCGGCGGTGGAGAGGGGCAGACGCGTCTTGCCCGCATCCTCGGGCAGCATCGCATCACGTGGGATGCCCTCCACACGCTTATGGAAGTAGTAGCCCTTGTTAAGCCACTCAGCCAACATGGGGGCGAAGGTGAAGGCCGCAACACATGTGAGTGTATCACGACCGCAGAAGAGCGCGCGGGTGAGGAAGGGCACCGGCTTCTTGGCGCTCGCCACGTCATTGGGGTTCAGTGGGGGCAGGGCCCTGAGAATCACACTATCCTTCCAAATGGTAAGGACGGTGTTGATCACTCCACTCGAGATGCCCGCGGCGAGGTTGGCCTGGCCTTGCATCCCGTGGGACTCGAAGTAGCTCTTGGTGAGGTTTGAGCCCATGTAGGTGAAGCCATAAGTTGTGGCACAGACGCTATACACGAGGCAGCGGCTGTTCTCCGCGCATGGAAGAAAAAACTTGTGTGGCTGAAGGAAGAGGGTGCGGATGCCCTTGCCGAGCTCACGCATGCTGCTATCCGTCACTCCCGCCACACGTGCCATGATGCTGTAGTCAATGATGGAGATGGGCATGGCGGCGGTGAGGGCCACGGCCACCGCGGTGGTACAGTCAGCGGCGGCGGTCTTGGCGGTAAACTCACGTGTTTGGTGGAGCGGGGCGGTCTTGAAGGCCTCACGGAGAGTGGCCTCGTCCAGGGTGATGCTGCTGCTCGTCATGGTGAAGGAGCTGTTGTGCTGGTGTTTGAGGAGAAGGGCTCTTGTGTTTGCTGGGAAAGGTTGGGCACGTCACGAGGTGGAGAGATGCCTTCAACGCAAACGATGGAGGTCAATGAAGGCTGTGATGAGGAGTCAGGTGGTACTCGCTCTTGCAGTGGAGGGTGGGGTGTTGTTCGCTATAGTTGGGTAAGCCTTGAAACTCTGGCAAATGTGTGGAGATAGTGTGTGTGTGTGTGAGGAAGTAAAGGCACGATGGGAGCTGTTCTGCCGGAATGTTAGATCTTTGTTGTGTGTTGAGGAAGAAGAAGAAGGGGGAGTGTTGTATAAGTATGTGTGTGTGTGTGTGTTGTCAGGAAAACAAGAGTGATGATGCTCACAGATCCTTGGTGTTGGATGAACCGAATTGTATCGCTATGCTGAAGTGAAGCCACCTTCTCACTTAGGCAGCAGCACTCATCGTCCGACCCATGTCATGCGCGTGGCGCGTCTTGTGGAGCATCATCCGCATCTCCTTCACCTGCTGCAGCATCACCTCCCGCTGGCAGGTATTGTTGTGCAGTTCCTGCAAATGGCCATCCATCGCTCGCTCCATCTCCACCAAATGGCGACCCGTGGCTTCATCGGCATCTAGTTTGGCCTGGACCATCGCCTGCATCTCGTGGAGGCGTGCGCGCACCTGCCGCTGCTTCATTCGGTGTGCCTGATGCACCTCAGCCACCTCAGCCTCCACCGCCTGCCTCTGATCCATGGCCTCCTGAAGCTGCTGTGCCACGCGCTGTTGCACCTCGGCAATGAGATCCACGACGCCCCCTCCGCCATCTCGACGTGAGGAACGTGAAGGATGTGTAGAGGCAAATGGGGCTGTGGTGGTTGCGGAGAGACCTCCACCACGTTCGCAGGTACCGAGCCACTCACGCAATGCCGCCTTGGCCCTGCCAACATCTCCCGACAGGGCGGCAACTGCCCCACGCCACTCCTCCACCAGCCCACGCACCACCTCCGCCTCATTCGCCGAACACGTGAGCGGCTCCATCGCGTAGGCGAAGGCGCGACGTTGGCTGCCACCGCCGTCCACCATCATGCCGCCGTCAGCCACCTCCCGCGCCGCCACAAAGGCCTCCAACAGTGGGGAAAACAAGGGCAAAGCTGGGATCTTGGCCGTTCCGCCACGACCCTCCGCATCATCACCGCCAGATGCTGAACGCCCACCATTCGCTTGCTTCACCTTCTCTTCAAAGGCCTTGATGAGTTCCTTCACGAGATCCGTCAGGCCGGCATCCTCATCCGTCTCAATACCGCCACGAATGAGTGCCACGCGCACATCACCACGGAGCTCATCCTCCGCATCATCGGCCTCCTCCGTCACGGCATCTTTGTGGCCCCGCTTGCCAACCTCCCCAGCGGCAGGATCAACGCCCAACTTCATGCGTGATGGGCTCACCAGAGAATGATCATCCTCCGTCGTGATGGACGGACGCCGACACAAGAAGGGTGCCCCCTCCACCGCCAGCGACTCCATCACCCTGGGGCGATCATCCATCGCCCCATCCCCAGCAGCCATCGATGCTCCAGACGAGAGCCCCACCGAGCCACTTTCTGCGTGCGCCATCGCACGTGGCAAAGCCGGCCGCTCCTGAACCCGTGGCCTCACAGCAGCTCCGCTCGCAGGCATCAACGGCACCAAGGAGGCCAACGCCTCGCTCCGGCCAGCAGCCGACCTCTCCAGCTCCTCCTTCAGCGCATCAAGCAACGCCTGACGGCCACCCGCCCCACGCTCCAGCTCCTCATTCAGCATATCCAACAACTGTTTCCGCTCACCCATTAAAGCCTCCACCTGACCCTG
>JASAON010001426.1:0-24687 GCA_030849065.1 Jaenimonas drosophilae
CGTACGCATCCACGCGGAACACCACAGACATGATGATGTTGATGTTGTTGTGCTGTAGTGATGATATTGAGTATGTGTGTTTGTGTGTTCTGCCAGACTACGCAATCCGTTTCGATATGAAGTGAGATGAACGTGTTGGTCCCTCTTCTAGTTGATGCTATGGCGTGCGAGAGAAGATGATGAGGAATAGATGATGATGATGATGATGCATCACAACAACATGAAGTGGAGCTACACACACTTTATAGATCATGACGGCTGACTATCATGAGGAGAGGAGGATGCACGTCGCACACGCATCGGCTCACATCTCCACGACACATACATTCATCCATCCAACAACACACTAACACAATCATCACGATGGGGAACCACCACCCCCCCTTCAAAAAAATCTTGTTGCTGATGGCGCGTACCTCACAGAGCAACGGTGGATCCTACCGCGGTGCGGAGCGCCAGTGCCATTGTCTGAAGAAATGCCGCCACATCATCGGCGGCGATCTCCTCTTTTCCGCAGAGCACGTGAAGTGAGCGCATCAGCACATGCGTGGCGAGCCAATAATCCTCCGCCTCTACACGCCACTTTTGCTGAGACACACCAACCCAGCGCAGCACCGCCGCCACCTCGCGCCACGCCACCCCATTCGCAATCCCGCGCATCGCCGAGACGATGATGCGCAGAAATGATGATTGATAGAGCTCATCCGCCGCCATCATCGCCACACCAGCGTTGTTGGCGCGGTTGGTGGGCAGAAAACCGCGCACCTTCGCTGCCGAAGTTGAGTCAATGCTCCCCGAAGCACATGAACGTGTTGTTGTTGTTGTTGTTGTTGCTGCTGCTTCATCTTCTTCCTGTGCTGCCCTGGCGTAGCTCTCCATATCGGTGAAGACGGAGCGCACCACAGGATCCGGAACAACCTTGCGCAGCTCCACCGACACGGTGCGGAACATCTCCGACAACAGCGGCGCCTTCGCCGCGGGCGGAATCAGTGATGGCGCCGCCGCGGATGCCTCCGTCGCGGCCTTCATCCGCGGAAGCACGCTTTCGTCCACGTACTCATCGAAGCTCGTTGTGGTGGCGTTGCGCACCCACACATCAATATCGCCGCATGCTTGTGCGGTGAGCATGGCCCAGATGCCGAGCGCACCACGCAAGGTATCTTCCGAGAGCGATGTTGGGCTCATGATGTAGTCGTAGCGCGCGGAGAGAAGATTGAGCGGATCTTCATCAATGGCCTTGGCGTTGAGGGTGGTGACGCGAGAAAGACGTGCCAAAATGCTCTCACTGCAGTTGTTGCCGGCAGCGTAAACGCACACAATTCTGCGATTGCGGCGCACAAGACGCAGGAGCTGATCCGCGCCGGCCTCGTACACAAGATTGTTGGCCATGGAAAGGGCGGCGAGGTAGCGGTGCTTCGCCAACAAGACGCACATGCGCGCGCAGGTGAGATCGCCGAGGCCGTTGCGATCCACGACGAGACTGCACAGATTTGTGGCGTGTGAGAGAGCCAACAAGAATGGGAGGAAGGCCTCTTCACCCATGACGGTGCGATCGAGCGCCACCTCGCGCAACGTGTTCCAGCGCCCGGCGAATCCTTCCTCCTCCGCCACATCATCGGCACGCGTGAGGAGCTCCATCGCCTCGAGCGGCTGACGCAAGGTCTTGGCGTAGTAGCGAGAACAAAAGAGATGATAGTGGGCGTAGAGCACCGCAAGTGGCAGGCTGCCATAGGGCACAGACGCCACACTTCGTCGCGCCATGACGAGGTGCGACGTGTGTGGGTGCTCGCCAATGAAGGCCAACATGGCGGCATCCGAGTCAAGGGTGGTGCAGAGACGCTCACGGAGATCCACCGCGCGCAACACCACAAAGAGCACCACCGCCACATCATCATCATCATCATCTCCATCATTATCATCATCATTGTTGTTGTTGTTGAGGTCTTGAGGTCGCAGGCGAATGCGGAGAACGGCGGCGAGGTCCTTGGCCGCGTAGAGCTCCACGTTGGAGATCATCACCCCCACTTCCTTGATGCTCATCATCGTGCCATCTTCCTGTTTCATCTCCACCGCCACATGCGCAGCCATGGCAAGTGGGTGGAGCTTCGCCGCATTATCATCATCATCACCGTCGTTGAGGAAGCGGGTTGGCTCGCCATCTTCGCGGGCCTCCGCCGTGGGCCACTGCGCGCACGCCTCCTCCGCTTCCACCAAAATCGGGAGATGTGAGCAGCGACGTGCCTCGCCGTGTTGCGCAGCATCAACGGGCAGAGCAAACGGCTTCGTTAAGGCGGAGCTCTCGAAGCTCTCGCGTGCTCTGCCACGTGCGGCAGCAGTGGCGGAGAGACGCAGTTGAAGTGTTGTGCCGGCATTCATCATGTTGGCGAGGATGGATTCCTGCTTCACCTCGTATTCCACCAAACGGGCGACGATGGAGCCGAAGAAGGCCACCTCACGTGATGACGTATCTGCCATGATGATGAGGATGTTGCTGGGGTTCTATTTTCTGTTCTCTTCGTGTTTTTGTTGTTGTGGTGGAGCAATTGAGACGCACCACACGTGGAGGGAGGCTGACGAGCTCTAACGAATGTGCGGCCTACGTTGGCTATTCTACACCAAAAAAGAAAAAAAGAGATGCACTGCGCACATCAACAAGATGAAGAAGAACGGGAAATGAGATGATGATGATGATGATGGTACACCCAAAAGAAATGATGCTCCTCCCCATCTCTCCTCAAGAACAAGATGAAGATGACGTGCATGGATTAGCCTCCATCCACATCATCATCATCATCTCCACATGTCGTTGTGCTTTTTTTGTGTTTTCACTGACCAACAAAACAATTGAAGATGAATGATGAAGCGCCTATACATACAATGAGCTCACAGAGCTCACACACTTCTACTCCACATCACCCGCACATCATCTGCGGGGATAGCAACAACAGCAACAACCACACACCACGCACCCATCATGATGATGATGATGGTGGCGAGGTACGACGACGTACAACACCTCAATCACCATCAACAGAACCCATATCCGATGCAGTAGTATCCTGCCCACGCTCGCGGGTTGAAGCGAAAGCCTTCCTCCGTCTCGAGCAACGAGCGCATGGCCTTGGCGAGCACCACCGCCTTGTGCCGCGCCAACTCCTGCTCCACCAGGTTGTCATGTTTCGCATCATCACCCAACGTGTCGGTGGTGAGGCCGAGATCATAAGGATGATTCGTAAGTGCCTGGCGCACCTCAATCGCCTGAGCATGGCGGCTGTGAAACAGTTTTTCGTAGAAGCGCACGAAGAGATCGGCGGGCTTCATGTCGGGGGTGCACCACTGCCCCGCAATCACGCACGGAGCACCGCTACTGAGAAAACCACGAACGAGGCCCAACACATCATCGTGCGTGCTACTCATCAGCGACATGCTCATGTTGGTGTGCGAGAGCACCACCAACTCCGCGAAGAGCTCCATGTGCGAGACCTCGGTGGCACGCAGGAGGCCGAGGCCCTCGTTCATCTGCGCCAAACACAACCCGCCGCTCATCTCACCATCCGTGATGCCCGCGGTGGCACCCGTGGCGAAGTGCAACCGACGTGCGTGCGCCACCTCACACCGCACCTCCTCGAGAGTGCGCAACACGCCATCTTTGCCGGCGAGAATGGTGGCGTCGGGGGCCTCCGCCTTGGCGGCGCGGGATTCCTCGGCCGTTGCGCCGGCGATGGCGTGAAGAATGGCCTCGACCTCCGCCGAAGAACGCACCGGATCGAGCGCATACGGCGCGGAGAAGAGCGCCGCGGTTGGTGGGCCCACCTCACCCTGCACAACGCCAACATTCTGGCGCAGGTCGCGCGTACGTACACGCTCGAGACTCACACATCCAAAGGCGCAGTGCGTCGCGGAGAAGGCGAGCTGTGGGGCCACCTCCTCAACGAGATAGACGCAGCTCGTATCGCGCTTGATGAGAGCGTTGAAGGGCACCAACCAAACGTGATCGGCGGGGATCAGCGTTACGACGCCCTTCTTCTCGGCAAAATCGAGATCCTGCGCCATGATGAAATCAATGATTGGATCTATAAAAATGGCGTACAAAGTGCGGAGTGGCTTCATCCACGCATGTTCGTGCAAGGTGGTGATGATGTTGCTCTCTACTCCCAACGTGTGCAGCGGGTCCAGCAGGAGGCCGCGACGTACCGTCGTGAGAAGCTCGTGCGTGGTTGTTGCAAAGTCCTTGGATACATTCACCTCAACAAAGCGCATGTGGCTGGGCCCTTGCGGCACCACCCAGGTTAAGATGCTCTCCTCCTCAACGTAAATGTTTTCATCCACCGACCACACAAAACGTGTGCGTGGGAGGTAGTATACGAGCGGAGACTGGAGCTCACCCGCGATGGAGACGATCTGCTCCAAGGTTGGCGAGGTGGAGAAGTTGGCCTCCATCTTTTCGTAGAGGATGTCGCGGTGTTTGCGGGTGAGACCATGTTCTAGCATCTCGAGCGCCTCGCGGTATCGGTAGGTGGCCACCATAATGAAAACACGGTGTTTTATGCTCGCGTGGCGCATCACGTCGAGGTAGTCGGCTGGCACGGCGCGACGCACCTGCATCTGACCGCTCGGCTCCGTCGAGCCATCCTCGCCATGCGCGGTGATGGCGTTGTTGTTGTTGCCGTTGTTGCCGATGCCGTTGTTGTTGTTGTTGTTGGTTGGCGACGGCATCTCGCGCTGGAGGACATCGAACTTGCGCACCGCGTCCGCAAACTGCGCATCAGCGGTGCTGTAGTTGGCACGCTGCCAATTCAAGATGGCGGAGAAGCACAGCCCAGTGGCCTCCACCAAGAGATCCTTCAGCTCTCGTCCGTAGGCCACAACGCTCTCAAACTGGCGCGCGGCGAGGGGCAGTTGGTAGGTGGAGAGGTACAAATTGCCGAGCTGCATCGCCGCAACAGAGCCCAGAAGTTTGTGGTGGAGGTGCTGATAAATGAAGGCCACAAGGCTCTCCCACAACTCACTCAGCATGATGCGTTCGTAGTGGTGATAATGAGAGGTGCGCTGCCAACTGAGGCTGGTGGGCTCGTCATGATCAAAGAAGTGCTGGACGAGATAGGCCGCGACGGTGTTGAGCGATTCATCCACGATCTCCTTCAGCACCGCCTCCGCGGTGCCGCCGATGCGCCGATACACGCGCGCCGCCTCAGACCACATGCCGATTGCCTCCTGCAACAACAAGATGCGCGCCCACTCCGACACAAAAGGTGCCGTGTGGGCAATCATCAGCTCCGTGCCAGGAATCACGAAGTAATCGTCCTCGGTGATGGCCACCTCCTCCACGCGCTGAAGCCGGTCAAAGACGAGCAACGCGCCCTCGTGGCAGCGATGAAAAACGGCGTTTTGCACGTTGCGTCGCGCTTGATACATCTCAGCCTCCCAGGCGGCGTTGTGCGCCTTGGTGGCAACATCGAGAGCCAAGACGAAGGCCGCATCCGCATCTTCCAAACGTCCTGCCTCGAGATGTTGCGCGCCCTCCTGCACGAGGAGTTCGTAGCTCAAACGTTGGAGGTTGCTCGAGATGGCGGCGATCCATTCACGATTTTTTTGGCGCACGGCGATGCTCATGGCCTCATTCCATGCCAGGTAGGCCGCATCCAGGTGGCGATGCGCATACTCACGGCAGCCTTGCTCGAAGAGCACCTCAAACTGTTCCGCGCTGCTGAGCAACATCATGCGTGCTGGGTCGAGGAGGTCTGTGAGCTCCTGCGTGGCGGCCTCGCGCTCCGCAAGAGGGAGGCTGCCACCACCACCAACAACCAGCACGCCATCGTTGTTGTTGTTATTGGTATTGGTGGTACATGATGGGAGAGAGACCACAGGCTGGGCGAGAGCAACACCCGCAGCATCTGCCGCCACCTCCGCCACGGTGAGAGAGCCATCGGTACATGCAGCTTGTTGTTGTTGTTGTTGTTGTTGTTGTACTTCACCACCACCACCAACAACATCATCACCCTCCACCTCAGACTCGCCAGCCGCCGTCGTGGTGCTGCTCGACGATGGAGATGGCGGTGCAATGGGCATCAAGACCTCCTCTGTTGGCGCAGATGATTTGCTGTTGGCCTCCAACGCCTGGAGCTCCGATCGCACCTCGTACGCCGCCTTGTTGGCAGCGCTGCGATTCACTTCATTGGCGATGCGCGCGCGCTCAGCGAAGCGTTTGCGAATGATGCTGAGCTGCGCCGCTGACATGCGCGCTTGATTGCTCGCGAGCGCGGGCACCGGCGGACGTGGTTGTGGCGCGGTGATGGCGGCGGGTTGGGCGTGGCGATGTGTTTTTGGCGATTCCGCCGCCTCTCCGTGCGCGGCATCCTTGGAACAACAAATTGGCTCAATCACCGCCTTTTTCAGACGAATGGGCGGCAACAAACCGCCGTACGCTTTGGTGGCAGCGTCAGGAAGTTGTGTTGTGTTGTGTTGTGCTTGCTCCACCAACTTTGGATCGGTGCGACGGGCATTCTCCGCCGCCACGACGTGGATGCGCTCCTGCAGAGCGAGGAAGACGTCGGTGCCCGTGAGATCGAGCGTGGTGATGCGATGATTGCGTTCCACGAGCTGCAGCAAACGTTTGCCACCCGCGACGGTGATGGGATTATCGCGGAGAATGATGGATTGCATGCCAAGGTGCTTTTCAAGAACCGCGGAGAGCTCATCAACGGCTTCGTTGGTCACGCCGTTGCCCTCGAGGTCCACCGACGTTAATGTTTGGCAGTACTCCATCAGACGCATCACGGGGCGCAATCCCTTGGGGCCGAGATAATTGCGTCGCAGGCTGAGGTGCAACTTGGCGGTGCGATGGCGCTGACGCTCGAGCTCATCCAGAAAGGCTGAGTTGGCCCGACAACCTTCTTCTGCGCAGTACTGCTTGTAGAGATGCACAAGATCCATTTGGGGCTCCGTCAAATCATCCGCGGCATCACCACGATGATGATGATGAGTGGAGAGCGTCATCTGCGAAGATGATTCCGCACAACGACGGTGTTCTAAAGAAGAGAAGTGAAGATGTTGCTTCTTCACCTCCGCAATGTTTTGTTGGATGAGTGGGATACACACACACACACACACAACCAGCCCACGACTACAGAAGAAAAAAAATACTGCACAAAGATAAGAAAAGATGAGAAGAAACACGGTGCATGATGATGAAGAATGTGCGTCACACACACACACAAACAAACACACAAAATATGTAAATGAGTAGCATTGTTGTGGCAACATTTGTTGTTCGTGTTATTGTTGGATCATGGCGATGAGGAAACGCAACCTCCAACACACATGTTATACGACTGCACTTATTCATGTTGATGCTCATCATCATCATCGTCATCATAATCATCATCATCAGTAGCCCATCCACATACGCCACACAAGTCGCTGCACTTGTTGTTGGCGCTCGGCCAGCTTGCGCCAATCATCAGGGCGGTGGAGGTACTGCTCTACACAACACTTTTGGCATACTTTTCGGAGCACCAAACGTTTCTGCATGTCAGTGGAGAGGCCGTCCATCTCCCCAACCTCCTCCGTCGTTGTGTTGTTGTTGTTGTTGTTGCTCATCTGCTCCATCTCTCCGGCCGACTTCAAACTCTCGTAGAGTGGCACGAGAGCCTTGATCAGCGCCTCCTTCTCATCGATGCAACACACAATGTATAACACCTCCACCACAAAAGCACCAAAGCGGTCTCGCGCCAACACACCGAGGTGCTCCTGAATGCGTCTGAGGAACCGTGCCACCATCCCACCACCTTCCTTCTTGTTGTTGTTGTTGTTGGATGATGATGACGTTGATGGTGCAGAGTTGTTGCTGGAGTTGGTGGTGCGGTAGCTCTCGGCGCGGAGGAGCTGCTGAATCGCGAGACTCCCGCCATGTTGGCAGCTGAGGCGCACCACATCATCCACGCGGAGCTTATCAAATGAATTCTGAATCCGCGTTGAGGCCAACGGATGCAGATGAAGGAGGTAGCGCATCATCTCCACTCCGCGATCTCCAAGTTGTGCGTCGGCGAGCAGAAACTGCGCCACTCCCTTGGCACATCCGCTCGTCTTCACGGCCTCCACGAGGGCCTCGCAGAGCTCCTTCTGCATCGCCATGGGAACGTCAAAGTAGGGGACCTGTTGTGCTTCATCACGACGAAGAAGCTGATTGAGATCGGCTGGGATCATCGCGGCACCGCTCGTCGTGGCGTTGCCGTTCTCGTTTTCATCCGCGACGGAGCCTGCGAAGGCGTACTTACGTGTCATGGCCGCCAGCACCGCAGCGAGAGAACTAATCTGGAGGAACGTGGCCAATCGTGGCTGAATCATCGTTGCCCACAACCACTCGAGGTGCAACACCGTTGGTGCGTAGAGGGCCAAATCATGTACCACGAAGCTGGCCTGAAGAACCAAGCTACTCTGCGGGCTGAGGAGGTCGTCGAGCTCATGGTGCACCAGACGTGCGGCGCGGCTCCAACAACATTCATCACTCACCGTGAAGGATGAGGATGATGCATCATTATCATTATCATCATCAACGCCAACGTTCTTCAGCCAGGCGGATTTGCCATCCTTGGCGCCATCACGACGCATCGCGTAGGCGGTGTAATCCCGCACCACCTTCACCGGTGCCGCCACTTTGATGTACGCCTGCAGCGTGTGGCATCCGAGCGCATCGCGCAACAAAAAGCGGAGGAAGGCCTCACCGCGGTAGCTCAGACCATCCAAACGCACACGCACGATGCGATCCGCCGGGCTGCCATCCACGCACACACGCAACAAGCTTTGAATGATAAAGCCCGTCGTTGGCGCCTGCACCGCCGCCATCCACGCCTCCGCGGGGTTCTTGGCGTGGTAGCGTCCGCCCTCCACGGCCGCAATCACGCCCTCGGCCAATCTTGCGAGTACATCATCCAGCACAATTCTGTGTGGAGGTGTTGGGGCATCGCGGATGGTGTGGCCACCGAGCACAAGAACGATGGAGCGCAGCGCACGGGCGCCAACTTCATGAGCAATGAGATCATCCATGGCCTCCACGAGCTCCTCCACCATCGAATTCAGTAAGGTGGCGCTGCTCGGCACACCACTGCCAACATGCGAGCCTGCGCCGCCAACAACCAACTCCATCTCGAGCTGCTCCGTGGATGTTGCCGCCAACGCACTGAGACCTTGGCTGATGCTGAGGCAGATGCTCTCCAGGACGTAGCTCGCGACGGGTGAGGTGGCGAGCTCCGCCACGTGGCCGAGGAAGACGTACAACAAGGACTTGCTCTGCAAGAGAAGTGCGTTGGCGAGGCCGAGCTCAATCACACGGCACACGGTGCCGTTGCGGAGGAGGTGCAAGGATGGATCTGCCTTGATGAGCTTCACAAGCTCCACGAAGAAGCCATCGACGAGGCTCGCAAGGACGTTGGCGTCGCCACTACCTGCGGCATGTTCCTCCAACACACGTTGCACCGACTTGAAGTAGCTCATGGTGCGCTCGCGCTCTTTTTTCTCTTGGCGCTCTTGACGACGTCGTGCCACTTTTTGTTCCGGAGATAAATCGCTGAAACGCACAATTGCCTCATCGGCGTCGCGTGGACGTTTGCCCCAACTTGCCGTTTGCGCCACTTTTTCTGGAGGCATACTTCACAACAACGTGAAAAATATCGTTGATGTTGGTGTGACACCAATGGAGCTATATATATGTATGTATGTATGTATGTATGTATGTATGTATGTATGTGTGTGTATGTGCAGAATGAGAGGGGGTGAAGAGGTGGAGGATGATGCCAACAACAACAACAACATATCGTCATGCACAGAAAAGATACAACAGAAACACAAACATGCGTACGTCCATGAATTCATGAGAGGAGCACCTCCACCCCACGTTGCGTGAGATGTTGGTACGCCGAGGACTGCCGTAAACGCTGGATGCGCTCATCATCACCACCCAAGCACTGCAACAGACCAACATGTTGCACGTGTGCGTGATGCTGCAGCTCCGACAGCAGCTCCACGATGGCATCCACGCACGCAACAAAGTTGTTGTTGTTGAGGATCAAAACGCGCAGCGCACACATGCGCCCAACTGTTGCGGCGAGGGCCTCCACGCCGAAGGACGTCATGCGGCACCCAGCGAGCTCGAGATGCTGCAAATGCACAAGACTGCCCAACACACCACCAACATCATCAGCTTCAGCATCAGCATCAGCAGTTCCATCACAGAGGTGTGTGAGACCAACATCATCGAGGGCGGTGTAGGCTATGTTAAGATGCCGCAACATGGGCGATGCGCGCAACATGTCTGTGAGGCATGATACCGCCGCCTTCGTGCGAAGGAGTGCTGAGTTGGAGCTCATCTGCAGCTCCACGAGCTGTGGCAGATTCAAGGCCGTCGCACACAATTGTTGCAGCGCATCATCACCCAAGCCAACATCGCTAAGGTCCATCACCTCCAACGCTCTGCACATGGAAACAGCCTCGCCAAGCTCCGCAAACACACGCACATCGGCGGTGTTTGTGGGGATCTCTGCGCGATGGCGCACACGGCCGCTCTCACGATCACGTCTGTCAAGCTCAAACGAGGTTGGCACACGTCCTTCACCACGCATGTAGTTCGGGTCGTAGGCAAAGAGCGAGAGCTCCGCATCCTGTGTTGTTGTTGTTGTTGGCATCATCACTGGACGAAGATCATTGCCAGCAAGTCGCAGCACACGAAGTTGTGCGGTGTACCGCAGACCTCCTGCCACCGCACTCAGCCCACGCGCCGTCAGCCAACACCGCGTGAGATCCAACTCCTTCACATTTGGCCAAAACACAAATCGCGCCATCCACGCACGGATTCCTTCATCACCGAGACGGTTGGCACGAAGATGCAGCGCCATCAAGTTTGGTGCGTGGATGAGCTGTTCCGCGAGGCGCGACGCACTTCGGTGCGTGAGGCGATTGTGGCGGATGTCAAGGCGCAACATCGATGGGCATCGCGCGAGGATCTCTGCGAGGTGCTTGTTGGCCGCCACATCTCCAAGACCGTTGCTGCTCCACTGAAGCACCTCCAGTGGCAGGACCTCGTGTTGAAGTACGCGCTCGTGAAGATGTTGCATCGCATCATCACCAAAACCGCATTGGCTCACGCTGAGTTGTTGGAGGCAACAAACACCGTCGTGTGTCGCGGGCAGCGCGTGGATGCACGCGGAGATGAGCTCGTCATGGTTGGCAAAGACGTGCTTGTTGTGATTGATGATCAGCTCACGCAACTCATGGAGCTGCTGCAACACCGACACACAAGATGAAGATGATGATGATGGTTGGAGTAGCGCGGTGAGGAGGCTGCCACTTCCTTGGAGGTCCATCGAGCGAAGATGATCCTTGGCGGAGCACACCGCATCGCAGAATACGTGAAGAGCATGTGCGCTGCAGCGATGATGTAGCTCAACATGGCGCAGTGCCAAGCGCTCCAACGATGATGAAGACCCACCGCGAACAATCTTTGCCAGCTCCATCAAGCAATCATCGTTGAAGTGAAGATGCCGAATGCTGTTGTTGTTGTTGTTGTTGCTCAGTGAAGATGGTGCCATCAAGGTGACGTACACCTCGCGCAGTTGTGTGCGCGTTGCGACTTGTGCCACTGCCTCCAACAATTGTACCATTGAACGTGGCGTACCGACGTCTGCCTCATCATTGCTCCACTCATGTGCGGCGTGAAGATGTATATCCAGACACTGAAGATGCTCCACGCTCAGCGAAGAGATCAGCGACGTAACGAGATTTGCAGAATCGGTGCTCGCGATGCGCACACGCAACGTGTGCAGCGGCGTTGTTGCGGCGGCTGTGGAGATGGCCGCACCACAACGACCAAGTAGTTCTGAATCATGGCCAACTTCCTTGGATGTGTTGTTGTTCTTGTTGTGCTTCATCATCAGACGTGGTGTGTGTGCTGCCACAGTTATGAGGTCCAGCTCCCACTCCTTGTGGTCCCTGCACTGCGTCCGAATCAACGAGAGGAGCTCATCCACGTTGTGTGCCGCCATCGATGCATCACCGAGCGCCCACAACGCGCGGCTGTGGCAGATGCGGTGCGTCTGGCACAACCACCGACGCATCAGCCCTACTCACCTCGTCGTACTCCACTACCAACAAAATATTGTTGCGAGATATATAGAGGGAGGGGGGGGGGGAGATGGATGGTGATGATACACGCATGACTGCATTCATCTCGGTTGATGATGATGGCGATGTTGTTGTTGTGGTTGAAGAACATGAAACATCATGCGGATCTCGCCAAGAAGGGGTGTTGGAGTGCCTCCACCACCGTCAGTCGTGCGGCCGGTGTGGCGATCAGCATGGCCCGCACAAGATCCTGCGCGTACGGCTCCTCCGACAACTTAGCAAAGGCAGCGTGTTGAGCGAGATGATCATCGCTACGGCGGAGAACATCGCACACCGTGGCATTGCTCGCATCGGCAGAAGCGAAGGGGTGCAGGCCCGTGAGGAGTGCGAAGAAACACACGCCAGCGGCCCACACATCAACGGGCTCTCCGCGATATGCAGATCCAGCAGCAACTTCGGGTGCGATGTACGCGGCACTTCCTACGCAGAGTCGTAGAAGACCTCCACGTGATGCACCTCGCCCATCCACCACACCAACATGTTGGCTGTTGTTGTTGTTGTTGTTGAGGAGTGAAGATTCTGGTCCATGGTGATTCGTGGATGGCAGCGCAGCACAACGATCGAAGCCGCTCAGTCGTACGCCGAAATCATCATCAATCAGGATGGTCTCTAACTTCACGTTGCGATGCGCAATGGCGCACTCCTCGTGAAGGAAGTGCAGGGCGTGGAGTAGTTGGCGCATAATGTGTTTTATGGCCTCCATTGGCAGTGTGTTGTTTGGTGGGGGCAGAGCCTGCAACAGCTCGAGCAGCTCGCCATTGGCGTAGAAGCGCTCTATAACGAACGCATCGGAGTTGGTTGTGAAGGATGGCAGCGATTGTGCCATGCATGGATGTGCATCCACGAGCTTTGCCACGAGCGCACGTCGCTCGAGGTTGTGGCGGAGCTCCTCATCCTCGCGGAGCATCGCCAGCGCGTACACGCGCACCACGACGGCCTCACCCGTGGACGCACGCCGGGCAGCGAATGTCTCGTGCGTTGCGGTGCTGCACATGTGCTTGGTGAAGATATAGCCGTGAAGGGGCTCGGGCATCAAGACCTCAGACATGGCGTGGCACTCTCAGCACAACACAACACACAACTTATATGATACGCTACTTTACAACAACAACAACAACAACAAAAAAGAAGAAGGAAAAAAAAAAGATGTTTGCTGATGAAGTGTGCAGCACACACACACACACACACACACACAAACACAGTTGTTAGTAATGAAGATGATGATGTAATTTACGAGTACGAGTAGTGTGGAGAGCGTACTCCGTCACGAGGAGCAGCCACGCATGTACGTGCATCAATCATCAATCGTTGCTCATGTTGGTGCCGTCATGATGAAGCGCTGGCCCATCGTTGAGCTCGCGCTGCTTGCAATGATGCATCAAGATACACGTTCTTCTTTGTGGAGCCAATGACGAAGTCGGAGGCACTATCCTTCATATCAAGCAGCGAAACATGGCGTGGCTGCATGGAGATGATGGCTCGAAAGAGGCTTTGCTCCTCCTCACTGTGCCAACTCTCGTGGAGCTCCGACGCACGTCGCTCCATGAAGCGGCGTGTGAAGGGCATGATGTAGCTATCCTTCTGCTGCACACACCCCCACACGTGAAGAACATCCTTGAAGCGCGTGGATGCATCTAAACGCACATTGGCTGCTGCCATTAAGCACTCTTGCAACACAATGGGTGATATTTTGCAGCGCATCTCCTGCCACTGCTTGAGCTCCTTCACGGCTTCTTCTGGTGCGTGGTGCCGCAACAGGCGCATGTTGGTGGCGCGCAGAAAATCATCCATGCGCTCAGCCGCCAAGTGTTGTTGCATCAGCCCCCGTGCCTCCATCGCCCGTGGTGAGAAGATGCAGCACAACAAGAAGCCACGCCACTCCACCGGGCCCCACTCAATAGATCGCGCCACGGAGAGATCCCACAGTGCGAATGCCACGTGGCTCCGATCTTGCGTCTGGGGAAGTTGGCGATGCTCCTCGAGCTCACCCTTCTGACGCCGTGCCATGCGTAGAGCTGGGCAGCTACGTTGATGTGGCGGGGTTTGCATCCACTGATACACCGAGACGTTGCGGTGGTTGAAGGCCTCACCGCAGAGCGGGCATGGAAGGCCACCTCCCGCACGTGCGTAGAAGAAGAGCAGGCGGCTCATATCTGGCGTTGCCATGACGCACTGTGGCAGCGCAACACGCCAACGCAGGAACATCTCTGGCACGTTGATGTAATTAAAAGCACAAGCGAGCTGCATCAGCTTGGCGGTGCTACTCTCTGCGATGGCGGTGCCGTAGCTCTGCGCATCCTCCATCACCGCGATCATCTTATCCACGTTATCTGCCGCGAAGAAGTAGTCAATGAGGCGGTACGTGAAGCTGAAGGTGGGGCGCGAGGGAAGATCTTCACGCATGCGCTGGAGCATCTCTTCCAGGAAGGCATCGCACTGCAACACACACTCATCATAATCAACGCAACGCTCATTGGCCATGATCCATTCCACGACAACGCCATCGCGCTTCACAAAGTCGGGCTGAAAGGTGGATCGGTAGAGGTTCTGGCGATCAAAGAAGCTCACCATCATCGTCAGGAGGAAGACGATGCGCGTGTAGAGCACATAATCCAAGACCAAACAATCACAACGGCACCAGTGAAGGAGCTCGCGGAGGTGCGCGATGCCCTCCGTGACAAGTCGTGGATGTCTGCCATCGTTCTGAAACGTGCTCATCAACCACTGACGCAGAATGGCGAGACCTTCGGCGGCAAATGAGCGCGTCATGAGGAAGCCCATCTGCCGGCACCGATACATGCAGTCGTACCACGCCTCCATCGCGGAGAGACGTGGCGCGACGCTCGTCACGGCTTGGATCAGCGCCACACGATAACCGTGGCCGTTGAGGAGATCCCAACACAAGTGATGGCGGTATGCCTCGTGGAGGAGTACGTGATGGAGCTCCTTGGCGTTTTTACAGTCCTTGACCATGCGCAGAATGTCTTCGGTGCGGCTGAGCGGAACGGCGTCGTGGACGATGCGCAGGAGCTGAACGGCGTGTGACGAGTGCTCGTTGTTGTTGTTGTTATTGTCATGGTCGTTGGCTGGGGAGGGGCCATCAACGGATTCTTCTTCTGCTGTCTTGGCTGAACGTGTGGAGATCGTACGCTGTTGTTGTTGATGATGATGATGATGTGTGGCAGCCATGAGAGCGCACCGGTACGATGGCCCTCGACGAAGCGCCACATCAACGTTGCGTGTGCATCGCAAACATGAGTGGCCACACGTGGTGGAGAGGGCGGAGAGCTGGACCCACGGCGCCAAACGAATGCGGCTGACGGCAGAACAACGCAACATCAATCACCAACACACACAATCCTCCGTGCTTCTATTTGTTTTGCGCGTGTGTATGATGGAGAAGAAGAAGAAGAAAAGAACAACATGTACGACGTTGTTGTTGTGGTTGTGTGGAGGCAGCATCAACATGGAGATATACAATGAGTGCAGATGTTTTGCGCGGTGAGAGCCCAAACAGCTCGCACATCAGCGATGATGACGGCAGCGCAAAAAAAGAGAGAGATGAAAGCAACAACGAACAAATCGATGGCTTGCGTTCCCCTCGCTTCTGCACTGCAGCAGACGTGTGCTGCGCATACGTCGGCAGCTATTTCACACATGAGGTGATGGCCAAAAAACGTGCCTTCTTTGCACACGCAAACAACGAAGATCTTCTCTCGTTCTCTCCCACTTTTCATGGCAACGTGTGCGTGGCATACGTCCTCGGCCATTATACACATGAGCATCAACATCAATTTCTCATTCACTACGATTGAGGATGGATCATCATCATCATTCTGTGGTTGGTGCGGGAGAGAGAAGCAGCTTCGTATGGCCATCACCACACGAAAAAGGAGCAATTGATCAGTGCGATGGGCCACAACAACCCAACGAAAATATAATCAGAGAGAGATAGAGATACAACAGCACACGAACATGTATAGGCATGTTTGTGCCGGTGCCGCATCAGCGCGTACACCATTCCATGAGCTCATCATCGTCCTACACACATTACGAACACAACAACAACATCAACATCAAAGAACAGCATGCCTCTCGTCATCGTGGGGCATCAAGAAGAAAAAAAATCCAACCACAACAACGAATAGGGGGGGGGAAAGAAATGAGGGGGAGGATATGCTGTGTATGTGTGCGTCCAGTCGCAGGATCATGATGCTCCAACTGCATCTGGGCACTGAATAAGATTGAAACACACACGTGTGGCTCATCATCATCGTCGTTGCCTACACGGCGAAGAGTGGCATCTGCAGGAGTTTCTCCGCGGTTAGACGTTCCGCGGGATTCTTGCGGAGGCACGTGCGGACAAACGCACAATCGAGCTCGTCCAAGTCGCTCGGAATGAGCGGCACCGCAACGCCTGCCCCAATCTGATACACCAACACCGGCGCGGTTAGCGCAAGCTGTGCGTCTGGGTAGGGCAGCCGCCCCGAGATGAGCTGCAAGTACATGATGCCGCAGCTCCACAAGTCGCTCTCCTTCTCTGGCTTGCCACGTGCGGCCTCAGGCGAGAGATAAACCGGCGTGCCGAGCACCTGCCCCTGCGACTCCTTTCGTGCGAGCTCCTGCAACCACGCCGAGGCACCAAAATCAGAGATCTTGCAATTTCCCGTGAGAGTGAGAAGAACATTCTGCGGCTTCACGTCGCGGTGAATGATGCCGAGTGAGTGGAGCTTGGCCAGCCCCCGCAGAACATCGCGCATGAAGAGCCGCGCGGTGGCGCTCGGGATGCAGTGGAAGGCCGACATCATGTTCTGCAAGCTCCCCGCCATCATGCACTCCATCACGATAATAACGTATTTGCCCTGGATGGCGGAGCTAATGAGCTCCACGACGTGGCTATCCTTCACGCGATGCATAATAAGCACCTCCGCCTCCATCCCCTGCAGCTCTTCTTCGTTGCTCGGCAGCGGCAGAAACTTAACCGCCACCAACTTTCCGGATTGGCTATCCATGCCGAGAAACACGCTGCCAAAACTGCCGGTGCCGAGGAGTTTGCTGCTGCGGAGGTAGCTCACGCCGTTGCGCGCGTGAATGGTGGCGGGGAGCTCCACATTCAGGTCGCAGCCGAGATTGGCCGCCGCCGCCACGCCCATGGCCGCAGGAAAGAGGGCCGAATCATTTTCACAGACAAAAGAAAACCCCACGGATTGGATGATGGAATTCATGGTGCCCACCAAGTGATCCGGTTCCTGCCCACCAGTCTCGGCAGAGGAGGTGGTGTTGGTGTTGGTGTTGGTGATGGTGGTGGTGGTGGTGGGGTTGTGGGAGCTGGGAGGAGGTCGTAGTGGGTGCTCCTCACCCGCTGCGACAGAGAAGGCCGATGGAGCAGCCGCGCCAGGGGTCGTGGCGCCGCCACCGCCTTCCGACGCAATGGCCGATGTGTGCCGGCCGCTGCTCATCGCCACCATCGCGGTGGGCGTGCCACTTACCCGCACGCCATGACTGCTGGAACTCTGCTGCTCGGGATGCAAGAGGCTACTTGTGGGGCTGCTGCAGGGTGGTTGTGCGGATGTTGTTGGACGTTCCGCCTCACCACCACCATCATCATCATCATCATTGTTGTTGTTTTCGTTATGCACATCTTTGTGGGCTTCTGCCATGGCAGACTCCCCCACCTCCTCCACGAAGCTCTTGGATGTTTCCTTCGGTGGTGTGATGGTTGTTTTTGGTTCGCACAAGACCACCTTCACCGAGGTTGGCTGCTGGAGCGACGCCGTCGCTGACGTGTGTGGCATCGTCCCAATCGAGGCCATGGGGCTGTACAACTTGCGCACGTTGTCGTGGAGCTCCTTCTTGAATTGGTTGATGTCTTCGTCCAGCGGCAGACTCTTGTGGGGGAATAAGTTGATGGAGTGGGAGGGGCCGGAGAGCTCACCCTCCTCCTCCTCCCCATCCTTGTGCTCCGCCCCATCCGCGGTTGTACGAGTGCTGTTCTTGTTGGTCAGCAGCCGCATCTGAGCCATGAGCTCATAATCTATCCACGCCGGAAATGGCCGTACGTACGGTTGTGGCAACACCACGTTGGCACCCTCACTGAGAAAAAAGTGGCTCAGCGCTTCTAGACGCTCGAGCTGGCGTGGACTGCGCGCCCGAAAGCGCCGACGAAGACCTCGGAGGAGCTCGATGCATGTGTGAAAGTCGTGGTTGCGAAAGTGATAAAAGGCCTTGGCGTACTCCACGGCGAAGAGAGATGGCGCGGAGGCGGTGCGTGGGGGGCCGAGCTCAAACAAAATGAGCGGGTGCGTCATATCTGCCGTCTGTATAACATCCACGATGATGCACTCATACTGCGAGGAGAGAGACTGCTTCACGGGCTCCGTCACAATGATGTTGAAGGAGCGCTGCGTCGCCGCGAGCTCCGCCAGCGCAATGGCCTGCCGTGGTGTGGCACCAAAGGCGGTGGCGAAGGCCTCCTTCGAGTCGTCCACGGTGCCACACACATAGGTACCTTGATGGAGCACAATGCCAAGCTGAAGACCTTCCGTGCGGTAGGGCCCCAACGCACGTGAGATGTCAATGGCACATGCCGCGGCGTGTGCTGCGTGGCTCGGGCAGCTCTCGAAGCCGTTCCATACCGCACCGAGACACTCGCCGGAGCGGTAAAAGACGGCGCCCTTCTTCTGACGAATGCGCGCGAGCAAAAACTTCATGATGCGCCGATGTTGCTTCAGGGCGAGGGCGTAGTTCAGCAGGTAGGCGTTGTCAAGGTTGTTGAGACGCACACACAAGATGGTGGTCTCGTCGTCTCGCTTGATAAACATGCCGGGCCGCACTGATGCGCGTTGCACTGCCGTGAAGAACGTGATTGGGTCTGGCGTCGCGGAGATGCTATCACGTTGCTCCACAGAATCTAGGTTGTCTCGGGCGGTGGATGGGTGGGAGACAATATCGATGCTGTTGTTGGCGGTGTGCCGCTCCATGCCGACATCACTGAAGAAGCCGCCCGCCATGGGTGATGGTGCCTGGCGGTCGGAGAAGAAGCCCGTGCTGGAGGCGTTGCGCACCGACATACCACCACCACCACCTCCTCCCGGCATGTTGTTGTTGTTGTTGTTGTTGAAGCTCACGCTGCTGTTTTGGTGATTGCTGTTGCTGGTGTTGCCCTCCCCGCCATAGACGGTATTCACGAAGGCAGCAATGTCCTGCAAGTTGTTGGAATCATCTTCGTCACTCTCCTGCTCAATCTCCACAAAGTCAATCTCCTGCAACACCTGCAATCTGCTGGAGTTGTTGTGGAGCTCCTTCACGTACATGCGCAGAACATGATCGGGAACATACTTCTTGGTCAGCCGGAAGCTCAGTCCGAGGATGTAAATTACGCGAATGAGCGAAGTGACGTCGCCGAGCCAGAAGCGATGGCTACACTCCAACAGCTTGCGTCGGAAGGTGCCCGTTTGCTTGTTGTTGGTGCTGATGATGGCCACTAGCTGGTGGCGCAGGAAGTCCACGGGCACGCTGATGCTGATGTAGGTCACCACGAGAATGATGGAGAAGAGGCAGACCGCGGCGATGCTGAAGACACCAACCACCATGATGTACTCATCCTGGCGCTGCTCATAGACGTGATAATCCACCATGAAGCTGATGCTTGTAGGGTCAGAGAGGCCGCAGAGCTCGGTCCTGTTGATGCAAACCACGCCACACATGACGGACTGCGAGAGAAGGCCCCAGGCGCTGTTGTAGGTCTTGTGCGGGCTGGGCAGCCGGTTTACGCTGTGGTTGAAGACTTGGCTTCGATTGGGCGTCACAACGACGTTCCACAAGTACCGCGAGTGTGGGTCTGAGCAGAGTGAGTCCGCGTTGTGCTGCAGCACCTCGCCCAAAGCGGTGGGCTGTGGCAGCGTGTAGTTGCCGTAGTCTCTCGTGACGCTATGCAAGGTGATGCGTGGCCTCTCCAACGGATGCTGCCAATCGCGAAGCATAAAGCCCGTGTAGGCGTGGAGCAACGAGGCCAGGCTAAAGTCGGGAGAGTCGGTGTTCAGCAAGAAGCGGCCCACGATGGACTTGTCTAGGAGCACCACGACCAGCTGTGTGATGGTGCTGTGGGAGAGCACGATGGAGCGGGCGGCAATCATGCGGTCGTCGCTGTAGCTCATGAGAATGGGCCATGAAGTGATGCCAACCCCATCCGGTATATCCATGATGGGCTGCTCTGTTTTGGAGCCGCGTGGGCAGATGGAGGTCGCGATGTAATTGCCCTCATCATCGTAGCGCATCACCATGATGGGGGCACCCAGAATGCGTGTGCAAATGGAGAGGTAAAAGTACGACGTGAGTGAGGTGGTGGAGTTGATGCTGAAGAGCACCCCAACAACGTTGAAGAGCTCGTTAAGGTCGTACATGAGCACCTCCGCGTTATTCATAGATGTCACAATCTTGGACTGCACGACATGTGTGGAGGTTTCCACGAGGGTGGTGTTGGTGGCGTGCAGAATCTGCACAAACAAGAGGATAAACAGCACAATGACGCTGGCAATCGTGAAGTTAAGAAGCCACGTCAGCCGCAGCCCGCGCAGGGAAACGGCCTTTTCCAGGACGCGATTCATGCCTGCCGTGCCGGAATCCTCCTCCAGACTACTGCTGCCGTTGCTCTCCATGGGTGAGGTGATCATGGGTGAATGCACGGGTGTGATGGGCTCATCATTGTTGTTGTTGTTGTTGTTGTGGCTGGCGTCATTAATGGGACTGGAACAGAGTGAGCTCATCTGAATACTATCCTTGAGGCCACGAGTGGGATCTTTGCTGCTCGACTTCCCCGGTGTGCTGCAGCTAAGCCCGCCATCGTTGTTGTTGTTGTTGTGATTTGTACCCGCACGTGCAGTAGGGTCGTGGTGCATTACGGCGCCACGCCCCATCGCTAGCGGCTCCCCTTCGTGAAACGAGACGGGCGAAGGCCGTCGCGAGTCGTGTTGGAAGCCGCCGCCGCTCATGTTGGCGTGAAGGAAGGCCATCGTGGATTGTTGCACGTTGAACTGGTCCACGGCAGCACTGACATTAGGATCAATGGTGGTGGATTGTGGGAGGGCGGTGTAGCTCGTCTGCGCGGCTGGCGAGGCGTGTGCGCTGCTTGTGGCGTAGATGGTCGGCGCGAGACTGGGCAAGCTGATTTGCAGGCCCTGACCGTGCAAACGTCGTACGTTTCCGGTGCCATCGGCTAGGGTGCCGATAGGCTCCACGCCGCTGTCCTGTGAGTTGGAGCTACTGGAGATGATGGATGCGGGCACCGCAGGCGGGCTGGACGAAGGCTCAGCCATGATGTTGCTACGAATGGTTGTTGTTGATGATGGTGGAGAGGTGGCGTAGTTGAGTTAGAAGCGCGCGTGATGGCGAGAGAGTCACCAACGAATAACAACAGCAAACCAAGAAAAAAAACCGAAACTAAAGCAAAAAAAACTTGTTGGAAACAGAAAAATACCCCAGATGGGAGATCCAGCACGCTGACACGAAGGAGGAAGCTGTTTGTGAGTGAAGGGTGGGCGGGACTACGTTGAGGGGAGGAGCGATGCTGCTCGTCGCTTCGCACACACGGGTTATGATGCGTTGCGATGCGATGATGCCTCTTCCCCCCCACTCTCGACGTCAATGGATGGAAGACCAGCTGCTGCCTACCGCTATATCCACTACGCGTGGTTGTTTTTTCTCCTACAACGTGCCTGTGTGTGTGTGTGTGTGTGAGGCACCGAAACACAAGTGATGATGAAGCTACAAATGAATCCAGGATCAACCTTCCGTCAAGGAAGGATATGGGTATGTGTTTGGCGGTGTGATCGAAACGATGCTCTACTCTCGATCAAGACAGTCCGCTCCTGGTCCTTGAGGCATGAGCATGTGTGTTGTGAAGAAGAAGAGAAGCAAGCAACAAGATGAATACTCATGGAAAACACGCCACACGTAGAAGAATGAGCACGTACACATTGTGTGCTGGAATGACCTCAAATTTCTTATCTCTTCATCATCAATTTGTGTGTGCGTGTGTGTTGGGGAGCCTGGTGAAGGGAGGTGCTCCACACTGCTGCATCTATGAACCCCAATGATCTAGTTTCAGCTTAGGTGCTCTCTATGCAAAGGCGCGCGCGTGTGTGTGGCGAGGGTGATCCTTCGCCTACTTCTTGGCCCACGATGAGCGTTTGGTGTAGGTCTTCTTCTTCCTCCACGGCGCACGTTTGGGGATGGAGGTCAGTGGGGTGCCACTTAAGGGTGATTGTGGGAAGTTGCGTCGGAGATAGTCGTTGAGATAGTTCTGCACGGCCGTGAAGGTGCGGTAGGGCTTGCTACCATCCAGAAGGTCGGGCACCTGCGCGAGGCTCCGTGACTTCTCCTCCGTCAGACGGTCCTCGAGGAGCTCCTGACTATCACCATCATCGTGCTTGAGACGTGCAGAGCGTTCAGCAATCTTGACGCGTTGAGCTCGTGTGGCCTCGGTGATGTAATTCAGGAGGCGGGATACGAAGGTGGAGAGGACGTAGTCCGCCTCGGTCAGCGCGGGATGATCGCGCAACACTTGGTTGGCCTCTACTGATGGCTTCGCGATGCGATCGAGCTTCTTCTCAAAGGATGCGGTGAAGCCAATATCCACGATGGATGGAAACGTTTCCGAGCTCGTACGCACCAACAATCTGCCCACCTCCGTCGTCTCACAACGGCCACGGTTAACGGTGATGTAGTTGCGTGCCAGCAACGTCTTCACAATGATGGGGTAGGTGCTGGGACGACCAACACCATGATTCTTCAGCTGCTCAATCAGGCCACCCTCGGAGTAGGGAAGTGGGGGTGATGGACGATTCTCCACGACCTGTGCTGGACGTAGTTGCAGGCCCTTCTTGGCCAAGGTTGTCGCGAGGCCCGCAATGGCACGGAACTCCTCATCGGAGATGCTCGGCACCACCACCTCACCATTCTCCAAGGCCGCTGTATCTAGCTCGGTTTCGGCGGGAATGATGCTCGCATTGTTGTTGTTGCTGCCGGTGCCCGCGGAGCTACGGAAGGCTGCCGACCACCCCGCCTCCAACGCGTGCTTTCCCTCGAGCTGGAACTGAAGAGCATCACCGTTGGCACCACTAAAACGAATGGTGGCGGCGATGCGCTCTGTTTCCATGGGCAGCATGAAGGCCGCCAAGGTTTGCTTGCGAATGAGGCCGTAGATGGACTTCATCGTCGGCGAGACGGCGCCAAGACTCTCCGACGTCTTGGTGATGTTGGTTGGGCGAATGGCCTCGTGGGCATCTTCAACGTTGCCAGCGGCAGCTTCGGCGGAAGCTTTGCGTGCAGCGGTGGCGCCCCTCGTCTTGCGTCGCCGGGCTGTGTTGTGCTCCTCGCCCGGTGCGGGGCGGTCCTCCAGACGATTTACCAAGCGTGCGCCAAATGACTTCTCAATCTCCTTGTAAATGGCCTCACGCACCACCTCATCGATGCGGGTGCTGTCGGTACGTGGATAGGTGATGTAGCCCATCTGGAAGAGGTCCTGTAGGCAGCCACTCACCACCTCGCTGCTGAGATGAAACTGCCGATTGGCCTTGGCAATGAGGGTGGCCATCGTGAAGGGCTCGGGAGGTGGCAGCGTTTGCGTCTGGCGCAGCGGCGCTGAAGCGAGACGATGGCCGGTGCCCGCCTCCACCTTCCACGCCTCCGCCAGTCGGCGCACCGCCTCGCCGCTCTTCTCCGCGGCGCTCTTCGAGCCTGGCCGAATGACGACGGCCTGCGTGAAGGTGGCGTTGCCCACCGCCGCTGGGAACTTACACATGGACTTAACATCAAAGGTGGAGCTCGTCGTTTCCATCACGTGTTGGATGCGCTTCTCGCGCTCATGAATGAGGATCAGGGCGGGGGTCTGTACGCGGCCAATCGATCGCATGTGCGGATTGGCGTAGCGCACAACGGAGCTTCCCAAGAAGCCAAAGATGCGGTCCATGGCGTGGCGGGCCTCGGCCGCGGTGGCGAGGTTGTGATCGAAGTTGGTGGATCGTGCACGCATCGCTTGCTGAATTCCCTCAGCGGTGATGCTGTGGATGTAGGCCCGTGAGTAGGGCACCTTCAGGTTGGGATTCATGCGCTTGATGAGGGAGAGTGCGTGTACGGCAATGAGCTCACCCTCGCGATCTGGATCGGTGGCGATGATGATCTCACTGAGGTTGGTTGTTTTATCCTCAATGGCACGCGCGACGGTGTCTTGGATACGACGACCCGCCATGATCTCCCACTCCAGTGAGAAGCTGCCAAGGACGCCGTTGCTAGGGAAGTCAGCGTCCTCCGGCTGCCGCTGCGTGTTTTGCGGGGTCCACGTGATCTCCTTAAGCGCCATGAAGTGGCCCAGGGTGGCCATCGCGACGGCCTTCTCGGGCCCGGTCGAGATGCGCTGCAGTGCGGCCTTGCCAAAGGACCAATCACCAACCACGTTTGGGTCACTCAGAAGGCCCTCAACCTTGATGACTTTGTTGGGTGATTCCACAATCACCA